>CM062832.1:20184313-20319517 GCA_031772345.1 Himalopsyche anomala | reverse complement strand
ATTTCTAAACGACCGTCTGCCGCAGATTTCTCCAAGCATTTGCTGACTATCTGTAACGGCCGTGTTCCTGTCGACGAATCGAAAGGATTGATTTCGTTTTTGCCGAATTTTTGAAATTTCGTCTCATCATTGCTAATCACAAACATCATAATTGGTTGAGTGAACGAGCAATTCTTGCAGCAAATAACAAAGATGTGGATCATTTCAACTTCACAATTCAAAATCAAATCGTTGGTCCACTGCATTCCTTTAAATCTATCGACTGTGCCACGTGAATAACATCATTTCAATGTAATTAAAATACTTTTCATTTTTAATTTTGCACATTTATTGAACTTAATTCATTTTGAGTATTCATTCAAACTGAATTTAACTCATCCAATAAATTAACACATTATTTATTGATTCTGAGGCGGTACGAAGTTCGTCGGGCCAGCTAGTATTATAAAAAATGCAGAACTAATTACGTTGCTATTTTTACCCTATTATTTTTAGTGGTAATTTACTAAAAATGATTTATTGTATAAAATATGTTTTTATGTAATAAAACTAAAAACTATTTGACGAAATTAAAATCTTACATATTTCTACACGTGATACCTACGATTTTCAAAGAGAAAGGTAAGGTGACTGATTAACAAAAAGTTCTTGTAGAAAATCTTGTGTTAGTAGAAGCCCCATTTGAAGTCCATATAAAATACTTCACAATGAGAGCGGATATGATTGTCGCCCGCTGTGGTCTAGTTGGTTAGAGCTTGCTCTACCGATCAGGTTGGTCTGGGCCCGATTCCCGGTAAGGTCAATGTCAAATTGGATTTTTTGAATTTTAATTTAAGATCTAAAACATGGGTGCTTGTGAAGTTAATTCTCCTTGAGTTAATCTCATGTGACTTACGAAAATTCCCATCGAGTATACCTCGTATGGTCTTTCAATTTCAAAATATTTGACGCATTGGCGTAAGCTGTAATGTCAAATATTTTAAAAAATATAAAAA
This sequence comes from Himalopsyche anomala, assembly GCA_031772345.1. Lineage (NCBI taxonomy): Eukaryota > Metazoa > Arthropoda > Insecta > Trichoptera > Rhyacophilidae > Himalopsyche > Himalopsyche anomala. The sequence goes on along the minus strand of CM062832.1, from coordinate 20,318,522 downwards.
TATATATATGATTGCACAAAAATAAATGGTGTCTACATTTTCCTAGCCAACAACGGTCACACTAATAAATAGACAAAACAACATAAAAGAAAGACACATGCATCGTAGTGCAAAGAGAGTAGGGCGGGCGTCGACACGGGAAATGAAAAAAAAGACAGGGGAAAGAAATAAAGCTAGGCCTAAATAAATATTTTCATGTGCCCGTCATTTTAACTTGCTGTTTTGAATCAACACTTCAAAATCTTCTGTGATCCTAATACAACAAATACGCACTCAGTAGTTTAAAGTATTTTTAAGGCTATAAGACTACCTAATATACTTGTTTTTCGAAGGTTGTATTATTTGAAAAGTATTGTTAGGTTTTTTGGTGTAAACAACGTCACTTTTAAATGAAAATTGAAAAGGTATATTTATTGAAAACAAACATTCTTTCATATTATATTTAATTCATTTAACCAATCGTCGACTTTTATAGCGTATTTAAATGAAACGTTTTTTTGGGGCCAAGAGATTTGGATTAAATATCTGACTCAGTATTCGACTCGACAATTTTTTGATACTTTGATTTTTCACTACTTACCTAGTCATTCGGTCGATTTTTTGATTTGTGTGGTGAGATGAAGATTTGGAGTATGAATGAGCTTTACACGGAAAGCGTAATGGTTGGAAGTGGATAAAGATGATGTGAACGAGCTCATCGATAAGTACTTTTAGGAACTGGAAATGTACTAGAGTCTCAGACACAGCAGGATGCACAAACAAAATATGGGAAATTTACTACCATAAAAGTAGTTTTATTTGGAAGAGGTTATCTCTAGAAGAAGACAATGTTGTAAATTTGCGAGACTTTCAAGGTTCATTAAGAAAAAATTCTGAAAAAAGGACGAAACAAAACTTCTTGGATATGTTCTTATTTAAATATGGAGAAAAAATCCAAAAAAACATTTTGCACTCTTCATTAAAACACAATTTATTACTTATGTGCTTTTTTCTGATTCAAACCCTATATTAGAAAAGTATGGTGTGTTTCAAGGGCCGGAATGAAATAATGGCATTTTAATTAATTTCTATTGAAAAAATGATATGCAATTTTACCATGTCCGCTCCCAATATGGAGCATATGGACTCCTAATGGAGTTTATCTCAACAGAAATGTTTCTACGAGAACTGCTTGTTACTCAGTTGCTCAACCTCTCTTTCTCCAAAGAGAGTAGGAATAGAAGGAAAGAGCTAGGACAGGACTAGTGGTTAGGTAATCGCTCTCGATACGCCCCGTTCATAGGATAGGATGGGTGGGAGGGTGGAATTCAAGACATCACATACATCCATGCCTTTGAACAGAAATTCATAAATCGATTGAAAAATCAATTTTTAAAATACTGTTATTATGCCGCCTGTGTGGTCGAGTAGTCAACATCGTTGGCTACCGCTACGGAGGGCACGGGTTCGAATCCCAGTACTGGCAGTATATATATTGCGTGTGTATTAGGCGGTTACTTCACGTTTACGATACTTTAGGACGCGTGGGGTACTATAACACATCAAGCTTATTTTTTTCTTAAATACCACTTGGCTCACTTCACCTCTAATGGGCCCATGTGATACAATTTAAAAGAGTTTGAAACACAGGTGTAGCAATCTTGAAAGGCTATTTTGCAGATGTGTATCATTACATTCAACATAAAAATTAATACAACATGTAACTCGTAAAAGGTATTATCTACACAAAAATGTAGCAAAACATATTCTAATTCGTTCTATATTAGGGTAACAATTCTATACGGCTGTGCCCAGGGGCGTTTCTATTATTTCAACTTATAGTTCTCAAACTTTTTTAAGCACGTAACAAATTGAATTATATTACAGTCCATATTTTTAAGCCGTATATGACGTATACTGATAAATTTACGAAACAAATAATTGTGCTATTGTCACTTTGTTAAAAATTTCCCAAATTTTAATTGGGTTTATAATTGACATCATTTATTAGTCTTTGATGACTTTTTTAAATGTATGTTATAGGTGTTAAGCAATTTAAATTTGTATAAATAGCACTGTTAATATATTTTTCTTATCAGTTGATAATGCTCGCAATGAGCGAAACCGGTCCCGATCCAATAAATTTTATGTGGAAAAAGTACTAAAAATGTTTAATTATTTTTATTATATTACCATTCCACATTCATTATTGACAGTGAACACCTTAAAAGTGAATAATTGTGCTGTTAATTAAATTTAAATCAGACTTTTTTTATTTTTAGTTGAATATTTTGTTGTATTTTTTAACATTTATAAACGTGTTTTTTGATACACTGTACAATAAACGTTGTACGTTTGTTGTAAGTTAAAGCCTCTTTGTTATTATTTATCATTAATAAATTAAATATACTTTGTAAAAAAGCTTTTTTTATTACAAGTTGATTCATTCAAATATCTATTAAAATTATGTCATGTCGTAATTTAGCGAATTACTTCATATAATAATTGAATAAAAACCGACTTTTATTTAATATTCCGAATATGGATTTAATTATACCAGATATTCAATACTTATTTGAAAGGTAGAAGCTTATTTATTAAAAAAAATGTTAAGAGCTGTTATAGCACTTTAATTTTACAATATTATTTCACATTTTTTTTTATTGAACTAACTTTTAATAAATTTTAACCTGTTTAAAATGGTTAGCTTACCACGGTGACTTTTACCATTTCAATACAGGTCAATTTATTACTTATGAAGAAGTTTTTTAATAATGTCCATATCAGCTTTGAATGTGAAGCATATGGTCTTCTAAAGAGGGTATCTCAATAGAAGTTTTCATTTAAGAACAATCTTTTACGAAGTTATTCAAATCCTATTTTTCTAAGACAGTAGGGTAAGTTGAGATAAATCAAAGACAAGACTATTGGTTGGATAATTGCCCTCTCTATGTCCCGTTATGTTAGCATCATAAAGGTGGGAAAAACTTTTTAGACCTCACAAACAGCGGTGGGCTGCCAATACGTTAACAAGGGGCTTGCCTAATCTCAAAGCAATTGTCGGTGTTCTAGAAAACGAGTATTTTTTTATCACTCATATGCATTAAGTGCATTACTTAAATAAGCAATACTTATAGTATGTAACACTATACAATTTACCGTAAACTAATCAATTTAAATATCTAAAATTGTACTACCGTGTATACTGAAACTGTCGTAGATAATAATATTAATCAGAAATTGCAGTTATATACTAATTTGATCTGAGAATATTGTTTTCTCTTAAATTAACAAGGGGCTCGCGCAAGCCCTTCCGAGTCCCCTCCAGCCCACCCCCCTGCTCACAAACACGCATGCCTTCGAAAAGAAATGTATAAATGATTGAAAAAGTATTTCTCGTATTGGAACTTTACTTGAACCTGTAAGATCAATCACTGCACCAAGAATCACACAATGGTTAAATAGCGTATTATTTATTCAAATTAAATTGTTAGCAAATATAACCGAATTGAAATTATTTTACTTTTAGAAGTTCTGCTCGTAATATACAGCGCATGCGCGAGCCTCCCTCCGTAGTACAGCCTCCCCTCACAAAAATCCCCGAATGTTAAATAATCAAATTGGGGTAAAGTCGTTTTGCATCGATTTTCCGCGAATTCGTTTTGTTGGCACAGTCGTTCCGGGCGTTTTGGTGACATGACATTTAAGCCCCGCACAAAGGGCATAATATTATTTATTTCCCAATGCGGCAACACCGCCGATACAACTTTATTCCATTATATTATTATTTAGGCTTAAGCTAAGCGGATGAGTTACGTCTGATTCAAAATGGCTTCTGTTCAACTGGTGGGAAATGTTTATTGGTTTTAATAGCTCATTTAAATAAACGGCGATGTGTTTACATAAATAGCAATACCCAATACAATTTATATTAGATCCAAATCTAATCCGTTTATTTTTTCATACTTGTTATCGTATATATTTAAAGTTAACCGGTTTATTCCAGTTGGCATAAATAGTTTTTTGTCATACCCTTTGCTAATTTAAAACATAAATAATAATATCAAGCATATTTTTAGGTGTCATATTTTATTTAAACATTTTTTTTATCTAGGTCCGCTCTCACTGTAAAGCATATCTCTTTCTTATAGAGGTATCTCAACAAAAGTCTTTCTACAAGAACTATTTGTTACTCATTTGCTCAACCTCTCTTTTTCAAAAAGAGTATTAGGAAATAAAAGATAAGGCCAGGACAGGACTAGTGTATTAACTAACCGCTCTAGCTACGCCCAGTTATTAAAGTTTCGAAAAGGGTGGGAGAGATTTTTTTAGACATCACAAACACCTATACTTTCGAACAGAAATCGATAAATCAATCGAAAAAATGCTGTTAGGACCAATGTTAAGGTAAAATGTTAGCTGCGCGGGAATTTCAACAAGGCTGCGCGGAAGATGCGCGGACCGATCAAATATTAATTGACTAACTGTCTTGTCTTGGGCTTCCAAACTGCTGCGCGGCCGCGCACACGCGCAGCTTGGAGAGAACGTTGGTTAGGACTCGACCCGTGAGATCTGGCACGGAAGCCCACAACGCTATCCGTTGCGCCATAGAACATTATTTAAACATTACTTAAAATTAAATGTTGAATGTTACTTTGATATTTTTCTTATTCTTATTAAACCATGTCTGCTAGTGGTACATTTAGATAAAAAATATTTTTTGTGAACTACTCATTTTTCGTAGTAGGTTAAGATAGAATGTAGATATTAAAACACGCTGACTACTTTTCTTTTTTATATTAAAATGAAAAAGAAGAACTGTGAATATCATAAATTATATATATTATAATATAAACATGCCAAAAAATAGAAAGATGTTGTTAAAAACTGCTGGTATATTGGGAAGTGACTTTAATATAATCTAAGACAAACAATTTTCAATTATCAATCGCGTTTGTTTTCTTACGGCTCGCAAAATTCAAATACTCACGTAATTTTATTGAGAAACTTTATGCAGTTTCATAATAAAAGGCAAATCAAATATGAATCCAGTTTCTTTTCGAGTTCCCAGGGGAAAGGCAGGACAATATCCAGACAACAATTTCGTTACGTCATTCGATCTCGGCCTACGAAACTTTCCTCCCTACTTTTCATTCCTATCACTTCCCAAAGCTTTGCATGGCTTTATATATAAGACATGAAGCTTTTGATAGGGAATGTTCACAATCAAACAGGTTTTAAATACTCAACTGATTTTATTCAAAACAATAAATTTGCAAATTTTGCTGTTTAGTGAATAATATCTTATTAAATTTGAATCGTTTCAATTATCTACATTCAGCGGTGGGCTGCCAATACAGTAACAAGGGGCTTACTTAATCTTCTCTAATATTCTGGGGAAAGTGTGAATTTTTCATCACTCATATGAAATTATACGCAATAATCATTAAAGCTATTGATTGTTATACATTATTACATGATATACATTATTACTTATTTGATTAAATTATATTGCATATTTATAGATTATATAACGCAAATATTTGAGAATATTGTTTTTCTTCATTTAACAAATGGCTCGCCGGCCTGAGTAATATTTAAAAAGGGGCTCGCGCGTGTTCCTGCGAGCCCCCTCCAGCCCACTCCTGTGTACACAAGTTTTGTTACTAACGACCCGGTTTTCGGCTTTCATTAATTCAAATTCATCCGTGCACTTACTATAAAAATCTTTTATTTATTTACGATAAACGGTGTATCAAAAAGATTTGAAGAATTTTTAATAAATGAATTTTTAAACACACTTCATTTTTTAATTATCGCTATTTTGTGTTGTAAAATAATATCTATAATACATATGTATTTTTTTGACTCGTTCAATGTGTAACTATAGCGTACATGTGAACTCATTCATAATGGCGTAGCATCACAACATAAGTTATTTTACCAGAAAAATGTAATTTATCCGCTTAACTTTTTTGTAGATTCTATTTAGTTATATTATATATAATATTAAATTAATAAATATCGATAGCATTTGACCCACCCCTGTTTTGTTACAAAGTGCGCAGTTGAAAATCAATCCCGAACAAGATAAGCGTGAGTAACCCGATTTGACGAGCGACTGTGAAATGGGAATGTGGCGACAAACGAACTCCGGCCAGACGAATCCCTCTCTGCTTATGGGATCATAAGCGGGTAGGGCCAGCCTCTACGTGTTTTCGTAGCTCTACGAGACTGAGTTGAATCTTTAGGCTAGATTTTTTTTCAATGCTTTTTTGACATCAGTTCTACTTTAATGAATATATAGAGAAAAGATTTTAATATTTCGTATTTTTTTAAAGTCAGCAATATGATTTATTAAGAAAGGTGAATACCTTTATTTAGAATATCTCTGAAGGCAGGGGTGGGCTCGCGCGAGCCCTTTGTTAAATTTCGGCGTGGCCAGCGAGCCCCTTGTTAAGATAATAAAATCATTCGTCTTAGATCAAATCAGCACATAGCTGCAATTTCTGTCGACGGTTAAATTTTTTTATGAAACAAGACTTAGTTCCCTCTTCGTTTTTTCATTGAGCGCTGTGGGTTTCCGTGTCGCACCTCACGGGTTCGAGTCCCAGTACAAAACAGCATTTTTTCGATAGATTTATTTTCTGTTCGAAGGCATTGGTTTTTGTGATGTCTAAAAATTCCACTCAATCTTCGGATCCTTCAATTAAACTGGGCGTTACGTGAGCGATTAGTTAATCACTAGTCCTGTCTTAGCCTTATCATTAAGTAACAGACAATTCTTGTAGAAAAAAAACTTTTGTTGAGATTCCTTCATTAGGAGGTCATATGCGCGACATGTAAGAACAAAAAAAATGAATAAGATTTACCGAGCCCCTTGTTAAGATATTGGCAGCCCACCGCTGTCTGAAGGGGTCTTGAAAAGTCTCATGTGAGCCACTTACTAAATTTAAAAAAAAAATTCAGATCAACTGCAATTCGTGAAAATGATCTATGTTATTTTTTTATTGTCGATAGATTCGGCAGTAACTTTGTGGGATTTTACTGTTTGATATAAAATTAAACTGATATTTTATATGAAAATATTTCGACTTTTTAAAAAGCCTTATCAGACAGAATATCGAAAGGTTTACGAATATAAATATAGTTTATGTTCGTTACGAACCCAAAGTCTTTGATGACTTTGAAACTTTCTCGTAAAATACATTTATTTCGGGTACATAATACAAGATAAGATTTTTTATATAATTGGCCTAGCCTAGACCGGATTCTTTTATCGCAAGACAAATGACAAAAAAATCAGTTAAATTATTTTTTATATATTGTTATTAATCACAGTCAATTTTCCATAAATGACCCTATTTGTATATTTTTTAAAGACGTCAGTTGATAATGTTTGTGATGAGAAAACCCCATCCTGTTCTTTATTAAATTTAAAACAAGTACAAAAAAGGTTTTTACATTAATGTTATCTTTCATTTTAAAGTAAGTGTACGACTCAAAATATGCGTGTAATTTTTTTATTTACCAATCAATTCAAGTAAGAAATATATAGAAGAGTTATCAATACTGACACATGTTTTTGAATTGCACATTAAACTAGTAGTTAGAATTTTGTGATGCATTTCTCTGCAATACAAAAAGGCTAAAAAAAATAATAGTTGCGAAAAGGAACAGCTTGCAATTAATAATTAAACATTGGCCTTTTCATGGTTATGATCTTTGCCACAATATGAAAGATATGTGTGCCGATTTATTATTATTGTAGTTTTCTTATTTTTTGAGAAATTAGAAAACACTATTTATAATAATACGATGAGAAAACAAATATCTAGAACTTATAAACCGGTACTTCCAGGCATATTAATGATACAAATAATGTCACTAGTGTCACACGGCGCATGTTTATATCACTTTGCACTCATTTTGCCATTCAGATTTTTATCATCACTGACGACAATATCGGGTGCTAAAATCTCTGTTAAATATGTTTTATACGTAAATAATGTATGAAAGCATCAGCTGTTAACAACATTTTAAATTTGCAATATGTATATATATATATATATATGTGAACTCAGATAGATGCCTGTAAGTCATTAATTGTTGTTCAAGTGTGGAATGGAGGGGGCTCAGAAGGGTTCGCACGAGCCTCTTGTTATTTTTTCTAAAGCTGGCGAGCTCTTTGTTAATTATAAAAAAACAATATTCTCACATCAAATTAGTACATCACTGCAATTTCTGACATATATATTATCTACGACAGCTTCAGTATAAACAGTAGTACTTTTTAGCCACTAACATTGATTAGTTTACGGTTAATTGCAGATTGTCACATATTATAAGTGTATTAAGTAACAATAATTATACTGTGCGAATACACTTTTATGTTTGTATATAGACAATGCAAAACGTTCGCTGTGCATTCGTGCACTAGATAAAACCAGAAGATGCCAAAAGGCGAAACCCGGGTCGCTATCGACAAAGGAAGTTTACAGAATAAAAATAATTATAAACATAATAATGTCAAATTTCCATCAAGCACCGTCAGTCTAAATTCTAAATTATAAAAAAGCATTATTTCAATCGTTTATTTCAAAGTGCTTTTTATATTTAAAATTATTTCTCATGCGAGAAAAATTAGCCAAAAAAAAGGTTGAGCAACAGAGTAACAAGCAGTTCTCATAAAAAACTTTTGTTGAGATACCTTCCATTAGGAAGCATAAACTAAAACTTTTAATATTTAATTCGACGAGAAAAGAAAGACATTAAAAATGTGTACGTCCTAGGTCTAAAATGTTACATTGAACAAAATCAACATTTAAAAAAATGTGAAACCAAAATCTTGCGTAATTGAGATTTCATAGAAAAACATCGGTGCCGAATTGTTAAGCTTCATAATCTTTGAGGTTAATCACTTTGATTTCAAAACGACAACGGCATATTGATGTAAAAGGTTGATAATATATGCATTTTTTTAAATCACACCAAATGACTGCCTGTCCGTTTAGTTGTACGACTATAAAAATAATGTAATGGACAATTAAAAGCACATCAGATTAAAGATAAACATTATTGTTTTTTTCAGCTGCAGTTTTTCTCGCGTGCTTTTTTTTATAACTAGTTACTGGACTGCACTGAAAAATATTTTCACCAAATAAACAAAGTTGCATTGTTATTACAACAAAGTATTTTTGCTGCTGCTAAAATATTATAAACAATGATTGAAAAGATTATTTGTGTGTTTTTGTTAATTATTATTACAAAATATTAATTATAATTTAGTATGAGCTTCAGTGACGTAGAGTAAAATAACAATTAAATCGAGATACATACCAAATTGAGATAAATATTTCTTTCGCTTATAACAAGTAAATATTTTTAAATCATTTTTATTTTGAATGTGAAGAAAAAAATCGTAAATAGAACTAGTTGCTATTCATTAAATATTTAGAATTATTCTTTTATTTTGTACATATTTGTAATAAACCGTTTTATTACAAACTGCTGTGTATTTAAATAATTACAGTCAACCCTCTTATGACGCTGATTTAGAAACACATTATAGAAACCCACCATTTAGAAGAATATGTACGCATACAACACATAAATATATTTTTTTACGTACATGGATATTTGTATATATATTTAATTGTCAGTTCAAGTTCATCCGTGCACTTGAACGCCTGAAGATGCCGAAAGGCGAAACCCGGGTCGTTAGTGACGAAATCTGTAGGAGTGTACATAATTTGAACGATTCAAATTTAATTGTACTCCGTTTGTTTTTTTAAAATATGTTGGGGATCTTAATGAGATTATATTTATGTATAATATAACATATTTACGAAATATGTTATTTGACTTTAAACGTTTAGCGTTTTGTACGGCGCTCTAGGAAGGAGCTCTATACGAAAAACCACATCGCGTGGTATCGGAAATCGCTCTATAGGAAAAAGCGCTGTATGAGGATTTACTGTACATACAAAATTTTCATAAACTTAAAAGGCAAGGCTAGTATGATAGATACAGTGTTAAGTAAAATCGCCGTTTAATTCATCAAACAAATAGCAAATTCCATGAAAACAGCTTTCAATAATTTAAAACAAATATAATATAACGTTAAGTTTAAGGTTGGTTGTTGAGTATCCCACCACCACCCGTTATGTGTAAGCAACCGCATTTTCACGGCCGCCTTCCATAACTCTTATTCCTCATATTTTTTGGCTCGATACAGAGCCGCACGGGACCTATCTCTTAACCATGCACTGTTGTGCTTAAAAGATAAAGATAGAAAGAAAAAAGAGAGTGTGACTTGCTCGGTCATTTAAAAATGTGAGGTAAGTTTTATCCAGACCATCTTTTTTTATTATCACTGTAATTAAACCGATATGACATTTCAAATATTCTCGGCAGCTGACTGATTGTCAAGCAACAAAGGAACAAAAAACAAAAAATTAAAAAAAACAGCCGGCCGCATAATTTGTTGCTGTCAAAAGAATTTGTTGTGTGACAAAACACTCATTTAACTTCTGACACGTTTTTAGAATAGAAACGCGCAGAGGCGGTCCATGACAAAATAATAACGTTCACCGTAACGAAGATTAAAAAATCTATTTTTAATGACGCCTTTCTTAGTATAATCGTAGCGCTTACTGTTAATTTAACGAGAATGTTCAAACGATGAAAAAAAAACGTTGATGTTGTTTTTCTTTATTAAGTGCCTTATGTTGTAGTGCATTTTGGTCCTGCAAGACTTTGCTAAAATCAGTGATATTTTTTTTAAATTATTCTCAATATGGAGCATTTGGATTTATATTGAAGCTTGTCAAATAGAAGCTGCATGTTAACCAGTTGTTTTATATTTCTTATTTCAGAAAGAATACTATAAAAGGAGAGGATAACAGTAAGACTATAATATTTCTTATAATTTAAAATTTCAACTGAAACTGCTATGTGGAATTTCAAAATTTAATTTGAATCGTTTAAATTATGTATATTCACACAAGTTTTGTCACTAACGACATGGATTTAACCTTTCGGAATCTTCAGGCGTTCAAGTGCACGGATGAACTTGAACTCAGTTCAAGTTTACCAGTGCACTTGAACGCCTGAAGATGCCTAAAGGCAAAACCCGGGTCATTAATGACAAAACTTGTGTGAATATATATAATTTGAACGATTCAAAGTCCACCAAGCGCCTTCAGTCGAAATCTTAAAATATAAAATTTTATTACATATATAACATTATATTCTCTTATCAGTTGGTAGTCTTCGTCATGAACTAAGCTGGTCCTAATCTTATTAAATAAATGTGAATATACAGCAAATGAATATTTTATTTTTTAAATATACTACACTTTGAAATTCGTTGTTTGTGTTTTAAAATAGTTACTATCTTCTCAATAAGAAGATACGTAATTTTGATTTGAAAGCATGTTACGAACATGGGAATCTTCAGCAACTGTGGAATCCAGCAGGCGTTAGTTTCATGAAATATGAGTCACTTTAGAATGTGGTGACTTGTGGACAGACACTATACACGATGACAGACGATTTCCACCGCAAGGCCATTCCATTCAAATGCAAAAGTGCTTACTGTCAAGCCGAAGCCACGGGTGATAGATTGATCCCTGTAATCTCGCATTAATGACTTAACGCTTATTATTATTCGATAGTTATCAACGCGCACCACCGCTAATGCGGGCAGGTACGCCAATGGAGAAATTTTTAATCTCGCGCTGGGATTTGCGTGGATTTGTGAATTACGCGAAATGAAATGATTGATTAACCGGATTTATGCGATTGTGACTGATTTCTACGATTGTGAATGAAGTAGTTTTTGAGGAAGTCACTTTAGAAAGCTTGCACACTTGCGTAAAACGCTACACAACCAATATGACAACTCATATGCTATATTCTCCATTTTTGTACTTTGTGTCGACTAATTTTCATTTTTTTAACCATGTCCGCTCCTAATGTGGAGCATACGGACTCTTAATGGAGTTTATCTCAACGAGAAATGCTTTCTACTCAGTTGCTCAACCTTCCTTTCTCCAAAGAGAGTAGGAATAGAAGGAAAGGGCTAGGACAGGACTAGTGGTTAGCTAATCGCTCTCGATACGCCCCATTCGTGCGATAGAATGGGTGGGAGGGGTTAATTAAAGACATCACATATATCCTTGCCATTAAACAGAAATTTATAAATCGATTAAAAAATCAATTTATAAAACTGCCCGTACTGGGATTCAAACCCGTGACTTCCGTAGCGGTAGCCAACGACGTTGACCACTCGTCCACACAGGCGGCTATTTTCATACCTAAATAAAAAAAACCTTCCTTTTATAACAGGAAATACAGTCGAACTTGGTTATTACGATGAAGATGGGACCGACTCAATTTGTTATGGATATATTATATGGTCATGTTTTCAAAACAAATATTTTTTTTAGATGTATTTGACTCAATATTATCAATTTATTTGCTGTTGTGGCCCGTGTTTAAATAACTTTAAAAAACATCGTCAGATAAATTATATCATAACAAATATATTTTTAATATACAGTCGAACTTGGTTATTACAAAGAAGATGGGATCGACTGAATTTACTCGTTATAAACATTACTCGTAATATCAGAGAATATGTATTTTTAAATACAAACATACCCATCACATGAAGACATGAATTATCTGGAGCGGTCACATAACGCAAAAAGACGCTAACAGGTACTTACTGACTTCACAAAGTTGGGATTGTTTACACGCAATTTCAACTATGTATATACGTGGATACTTTTTCAATGTTGTTGCCGAAAACACCAATTATGTACTTAGACACTTAACTAATGTCATAAACGTAATCTGATACCGGCGGTATCGGTCTAGTTAACTGCCCGGCCAGATTTTCTTGCTTAAGCAGTAAATGATGGACGGATTAACAGTTTTCAGAAAAATTTTGACGATATTTTTGCTTGGTATACCTGAAAAATAGCACGTTACAAAAGTGAACAAATGTATAAAGAAAACCATAAACTAAAATTTCAACTATTTTTTCTTCATTACACCCAGAGGTTGGCTGGAGGCTGTGTTGAAAATTGATTGGTACAAATATTTTCTACTACAAATGTCAAAAGTTTCTGTGTAAGTCGGTTACGGACAGGGGTAGGCTGGAGGGGGCTCAGAAGGGCTTCCTTCCTGTTGAAATTTACAAAGGCCGGCGAGCCTCTTGTTAGCTTAAGAGACAAAAATATTCTCAGATCAAATTAGTGCAATTTCTAATTTATATATTATCTACGACAGCTTCAGTATACACAATACTACATTTTTATTCTTTACATTGATAAGTTTACGGTAAATTTTATATTGTTACATATTATAAGTGAATTAGGTAACCATTGATTGCTCATTAAGTATTGAATATAATTGCACAGGATTCACTCCTTCCTCAAAACAGCGAGCTTCTTGTTAGCGTATTGGCAGTCCGCCGCTGATTACACCCGAGATCTCGCTATTTCTGTAATCGTAATAACCGAGTTCGACTGTATCTGTCTTCAAAATATAAATAATAACATAAATATTCCACTGTTATTATGTCATTCATTATGCCTTTTGAATGCTTAAAAGATTAATAATGTGTTTTCATAATGCCTGATGACGACTCAATGTCTGGAGGCGAAACCGCAGTCGTTAGATTGAGTGTGACAGATCTATACTGTCATAATTCTCAACTGGAGAATGCGTTGTGAATCGTTAGGTTTGAAAGCCCATTGACAGGTCAGTGACATTATTTACAGCTGTTGTCAATGCTTTTATTTTATCTGAGTGCATTCCGTGATTTTCTCTACCTTCATTAAACTTATACTCATGATGACTGTAAGTGAAAATGTAACCGTATTGAAATCTCTCGTCAACTAAACTTCAACTGAAATGATAAAATTCTACAAGCTGCGCGTGCTCACTGATTTTTGTATTAGTTTTATTTAATTTGTAATGCACATCTATGCCACATATTTTCTTTTATAATATTTTCCGTTGCCGTAGATTCAATGAACTTAAGCCATAAGTCCATTATATTCTTCATAACAACCCATTTTTAATATTTGTCCTAAAATATTCATACCTATGGTTATGATGAGGTAATTAGTCTTCGAAAATTCCATTTTAAGCCCCTGCATTAGGATATTAGTAGTATGGACAATGGGCAGGAAATATTTTGCTTCTGAATAGAGAATTAATTTAAGTCACATGTACAGTGCACGCGATTAACTGTGAGACCTGTATATTTGTGCATTTATTTTTTTTAGAAACTTTAACATGAATATAGATGTCGAAAATTTCGTACAGTTTTCTTTTCGTACATTACATTTTTAATATTCTACTTTTACAACCTCATTTCTATAATAATACTGTATTTCTTTGACTATAATGACTCTGACTTCTTTTCAAAATCTATTTTTTCAATAATATCACAAAAACTTCATTTAAAAAAATAATTCATATAAAAAAATAAAAGGCGTTTTAAGAAGGTTTATTTTATATACGTACTTCTTTATCATCAACCTGAAACATAATCAGAATCAGTGTCTGATTTTTCTGGATCACTTTTTTTTGGATATTTCTGACAGCTTCTATGATTTATTTTTAAAATAAAAAAAAATTGGCATTACAGCTAATACCAATGAGCCAAATATTTTAAAGTTGAAAAATCACACGAGAAAAATTCGATGAGAATTTATTGCAAGTCACACGAGATCAATTCCAAGTAAATTGACATCACAAACACCCACGTCTTAGGTCTCATATTTAGAATGAAAAATCTAAATTTGATATTGACCTCATCGGGAATCGAACCCAAACCCACCTGGTCGGTAGAGCAAGCTCAGCGGGCGACGTATATAAGCCAATCATCGATAATATAATAATTTACACACAATCCAAATTCAGAGTTTTCAAAATAAATTGAATACACGTATTTTACTATCTATAAAATAAGGTATGTAATTTGAGATTACTTATGCAGCGAATAAAAATAAATGAGCTTTGATTATTTTATTAAATGTAGTTAAAAATACTATGATTTAAAATTCAATTTTGCCGCCTGTATGGTCGAGAGGTCAACATCGTTGGCTACCGATTCGGAGGGCACGGGTTCGAATCCCAGTACGGGCAGTTTTATAAATTGATTTTTCAGTCGATTTATGAATTTCTGTTCAAAGGCATAGATGTATGTGATGTCTTGAATTTCCCTCTCACACCCTTTCTATCTTATGAACGTGGCGTATCGAGAGCGATTAGCTAACCACTAGTCCTGTCCTAGCCCTTTTCTTCTATTCCTACTCTCTTTGGAAAAAGAGAGGTTGAGCAACTGAGTAACTAGCAGTTCTCGTAGAAACATTTCTGTTGAGATGAACTCCACTAAGAGTCTATATGCTCCATATTGGGAGCGGACATGGTAAAAAAAATCAATGAAGCTAATCAAAATCAATTCAGTTGACATTCTTTACGGCTCATAAAATTTCGTCAAAAAAAATATACGCGCAATTTGTTCTTATATATTGTTTTCAATTACTCACTTCTCGCTGGATTCAAAAAATATACATTGGATTTACATTGAAAACAATAGTAATTACCACAAGTCGTGACCCACAACTCACCGTGTCTCTATTTTGAGTGGTAAATAACCCTGCGAGGGCTGGTGCGTCAAACATTTTAATTAATTACTTTATTATTTTATTCATCAAATGGTCGAAATGGTGTAAGCTTTTTGTGCGCTGCTAGACTCATTAGCGACTAGCTTACGTTTCCTCCCTACTTACTCAAAGTATAACCTCTATCGGTGCATTAACTTTTCATCGCGGTGTATTTTTGTATTAAAAAAAGGTTTCTGTTTTAAGTTTCACCGCAGAATTTTTGCGGATTACATTTGAAAAGCCTGTCAATACATATGATAGATTAGTCAGAGAATGTCAAGAAGATCTAGTCAATAATGAATGCATGAAAAGTACTTAGTCGTTAAAATGAAGAATATCATTAGTTTATTTATTGATTTGGCATTTACTTGGTGGAACTCCATTATAATAGGGTAAAAATATCAACGTATTTTAGTTCTACAGTTTTTTTATATATTTTATGCGTTGATAGCTATTTCGGTTTTCGCCATCGTCATAACATCACCGTTGTTAAAATCCAAATAAAAAATCAAGAAATCAAGAAATAAAAAAAAAAAATAAAGAAATAAAAAAAAAAATATGGAACTGGCTGGGTCACGTGCTGCGGATCCCTCCGGAAAGCCTCAATTCTGCCTGCCTCTTCTTTCGACCGGTGAGATTCCGGCGTCCCGGACGTCCGTCGGGTACTATCCATAGGATGTACTCGGCGGAACTGAGGGATGCTGGCATGTCATGGGAGGAAGCAAAGCAATTGGCGGGAGACAGGGAAACACAAAGGTGCCATATGTTCCACATGTTCCACATAGGGAGCGAACATTTTTCTCTTCTCCTTCGGGGCCGAGTTAATAATCCTGAAATTCTCACAGCTATTAACTTACATGCTCCCAATTTATTCGTACGTGGGCGAAACTATGAGCAAAAACTTTTATTTCTAAAAACTTATACCTCGCTTAGGAGGTATGAGTCACCAGTTCCTAGGGCCGTTCGATTGATCAACTCATTGCCTAGTGAAGTGGACATTTTTAGTAATAGTATTTGTGAACTGTTTGTGAAATTTTACTATTTTATTTCTTGATTTTTTGTGTTGATTTTTATGTATTATGTAGTTTTATTTTATATTTGTCAAGTACATGGCGATTTGGCGTAAGCTGTTATGTCATGTACTATAATTTTAATTTTAAACAATAAATAAAATAAAATAAACATGGCCAAAGAAGAAGAAGAAATAAATTAAATATTTGAATATGTGAATATTAAAAAATTTTCGAATTTCTAAAACGGACACGATTTGTTTTTTTCTATACATTAATCCTCCCGCAGTGTGAGGGTCATTTTATGAAATATGCCTTACCACTCGAAGGTCACTTTTTCATATTGAATTAATGCTTGTATGTCATGATTAGGTCTTTTCAAGAATTAGCGTTAATTCTTTTTGTATGACAATGTATCTATTCAACTTCATGGGCAAAGCAATATTTCAATAGCTTTGATTAATTCGGTGTAGAAACCTCAAAAGAACCGCTCGTCTAATATCTTCTAATGTAATTAATAAAACTTGTGAAGTAATTATTACTACCTTTTGATTTGCATGAGATATCATAATAATTAGTCATACATTACGTACAGATGAAGACTAAATTAAATTTCTGACCACATAACGGAACTCCATGTATATTAGTAATTAACTTCATAATCAAGGCAAGGTATTATGGTAATTACCTGTTGGGCAATCATTTTTTTCCACGTTGCAAATATGTTAGCCAAAACATCCAAGAACTGTTATATTCAATCATGGCATATTTGTCGGGTCTTGTGGCGCAGCGGTTAGCAGTATAGGATTTGGTACCCGACTTCACGGATTCGAGTCCCAATATGAGGAGCATTTATCGATTTCTGTTCGAAAGAATGGGTGTTAGTGACATCTAAAAAATCCCTCCCATTTTTTCCGATCCTTTAATAACTATAGTGAGAGCGATTAGTTAACCGCTAGTCCTGTCTTATATATTATATCCCTACTTACTCTCTGAATAAGAGAAGTTGAGTCACTGAGTAACAAACAATTCTCGTAGAAAAACTTCTGTTGAGATACTTCGCATTGGAAGTGGACATAGATTAAAAATATATTTTTCAATATTGTAAGCAGTATTTTTTGTTGTTGTTATTTTTAGTTAAATTGACAATAAAATCACTATAAATTAATCATTTTTTAATGATGAAACGTAGAATAATTACTGATCACTTATGGATTTAGTTACTATAAAATTAAAATCGGTTACAAACTGACACCTATTTCGCCTTTTTAAAAGCATCATCAAACATTATATTGCAAGGTTTACAAAAAAAAAAAAGATTCTACTCCCTGAGCTATAAATTATAACAAAACATGTAGTAAATAGTTTGTAACAATGTTTTCAAAATTTAATTTTATACATAAAATGAACTTACACATAGTTATCGTCGAATGCATCTAAAATATGAGCTATTTTCTGATTAATATATTATTAAACATATGAAATTTTTATTTTTAAAAAATATTAAATATAGTTATGGCATTCAGTTACTAAGAAAATAAATCTTATAAATTACATTTAAATGTGATTTTTAAAACATCCAATAACGGAATAATCGTCTTGTGACGATACTTTGAGTCTAAAATGCATAATACTTCAAAATGGATGATGTATGACCTCGGAGATGAGTATCTGTCAAAGGTTTTTGTTGGCGCATAAATATTTATAAAACATTTTAAATTAATATTTATTTTGAAATGAATATGTTTTGAGATGTATTCGTATTCAGGATATCGCCTTCACCTGCGGTTCGAAAGAGCTTTTTGATCTCCGAATCTCCAATATTCCTCTCAGCATATTAGTCCAGTTCACATGATATATTTGTAAAATAAAACAAATTATTGTGTACTGATTCCAATTAATTTAGAATTTTATCAACAATTGACAGATAGCAACTTGAAAGTCATACAAAATAATATTATTAAAAAAAAAAAAGTAATCATCAGCTAAAAATGCTCGTGATGAGTGACGACCCTTGATCAAATAAAATAAATGTGAAATTGATAACAAAAAAACGTTTTATCAAGTATTGACAGTGAACACATTTAAAGGAATACATAATAATTTTGTTAATACGCGTTCAATACATTATTTTTTTTAGGCATTTTCAAAACATTTGTTTTTTAATTAAATACATAAATCGATATAATATTCAAAGGCTCATATTTTTTCGGTCTGAATATATATTAAATGTTCATAATTTATCGGTCAGTGTACAGACATACTACAGAGGGCAGCATAAATAATTAATGGTACAGAATTGATATATAATAGTCGTAATTTAAATGAAACTAAAAAAAAACCTAACCTAACCTAACCAAAATAGTTATAAAATTCTGACCGTTCATATTTTTATTCTGACCAAAAATTGAATTTTATTCAGACCAAAAGTTTATTTGAATTCTGACCAAAAATTGATTTAAACTCTGACCATTTAATTTGTTCCCAAATACAAATATAGTTTCACTGTGAATATGTAAGCTACATAGTTGATCACTTTTAAGGTTTCCACTATCAATGACGGACAGAAATTATACTTTTAAAAAAACCACTCTTTTATACTAATTTCACATTTATTTAATGTATGATCACGACCTGTTTAGCTAATCACACGCATTTTCAACTAATGAATCTATCAATATTTGAAATATGCACAATTTCATTAGACTTATATTATTAGCACACCTGATTACGTTTGTTATATTATAAGGAATAAAATTACAGTAAAAAATATTTTATTTAAATAAAAAAAAATCAATATTTATAAAATGTAACTTTATAATTAAAATAAAATTAACTATAAAGTGTTTGTCTCATTCAGTTAAGGTGCTTAAATTGTCAAATATTTCAATTACAATCAATCAGAATCATCAAATACCATAGATATCTGTGATGTATACATTTACTTACACACGTCTAATTGCAAAAACGGGACACAACAAGAACAATTAGCTTACAACAAGTGTTGCAATAGTCTTATTGAACAACTGAATAACATTTAAATCTCGTAAAAGAAATTATTTTAATATACTTCTCATAAGAATCCACATTTTCTACATTGGAAGAGGACACAGATGGAAGAAAAAAACGGTTATCAAAAGTTTCAATTAAAGTCGTAGGTTAATATGCTTTTAATAAACTAAATTGAATTCTCTGAAATCTTTGAGGTGTACATGCTGTCCCAAAAAACGCTTTCATATTTATGACAATATCAATTATCATGAAATGTTGTGTTATTGATATTTCGAGAATGCAGACCAAGTAGGAAACGACGCGTCAAAAGTTATCGTACCTGCTTTAGTTAGTGCAGAGGTAGGCAACCTATCAACTGTCAAATAATAAGTTGTCATATATTTATCATATCCAAAATAGAGGATTATTTAAATGTACACCTACACTTTTGATATAAACGTAGGAAGAATCTTACAAAATCATTAAGTAATTGTAGTACACTCAAATAAAAAATATTAACTAGGATAGGTATAATATACATCTGATTTTATACGGTCTAAGAATATAAAACAGCATTTTTATTTCTACATATTTTTAAAAGATAGCAACTTGTTTGTTGGAAAATGCTACTGTAATTTGCTCAAAAAGATTTGTTCATTAAAATTGCTTTATTGGTAATAAGTATTAATTACGAACACTAGAGTATTTAAACTATGCATGTAAACGCGATTAGCTAATCGTATTTTGTCGCTAATTTTCTACAAACACGTATCTTAACTTTTGTCAGTTTTGAGTTTTGTGTAGCAATGAATTCAAAATTTAAATCCAGACACATTTCTTTCACTCGTTTCACAGAAAAAAGTCATGCTTTATTTAACCTAATACAAAAACGTTTCCAAAAAAATAATATGGTCATGTGTTATGTTAAGTGTGAAGGAGAAAATGGCATGGATGAAAATGTTTTCGCTTCTTTCCTTATTAACTACCTCAAATATATTAAGGATGAAAACATTCCAGTGGTGTTTTATAGCGATAGAAAGTGATAGCAATCGAGGTGGAATAAAGTACATTTATGTGTGTTTGTATGTAACACGCTTTGACCGTTTATCTATTGCATTATAATTGATGTTTATCAAACGTATTATTTTACCCAAAACATGTTAAATTTTAATTATTTGACTCGCGTGATAGACTCTTGCTACTGGGAAAATACTTTTTAGTTTACCATCTCTGGCTTAGTGTCTGAATCCTGGTACAGGGTTGGAGGAGTGAAGAGGGGCGACAGGTTGACTCCAAAAACAAACACAGGTTGCTCGTTATAAACGATGCTGAAGTGACTTGCATTTTATTAAACAATTTGCCCTCTGCGCAACCACATACATGCATACACCATTCACATCCAAGTGATTCTTTAACTTTATATCAAATAAAAGTTATTTGAACGATTGGATACATGAGCAGTGAACTATCTTGAAAAAAATCATTCATAATACTAATTAGCAAAATATTTACATTAAATGTTCAACATTGCCTAAATTTATCACGCATTACCGGACCTAACCTAATGTTACTCAGATATTTACCAAACATTTGTTTACGTAATGTTTAGGTGATTTTGAATAGATTAGGCAGTATTTTTGTGGAAGGTATTTTTTAATATAAAATTTAATTAAATATCATTAATTAAATATCCGGTGATAATTCTCAGAGTCGGAACACGTGTCAAGTTTATGTATTTAGTTAACAAATAATAAAGTTTTAACTACAATAGGCTTCTTAATCTTTTGCGTGTTCTCAACATTTTTTAAGCATTTGGAATATTTTGTCTTTGGAGTTTTCTATGTACGGAAGAAACACGTTATTAATTTTATAATATTACTAATCGATCAGGCAAAACTATCAATACTGGCCATGAGTTAATCGATATTGAATACTATTTCGTATTAAACAAATTTATAACTGCAAATAGTTCAAAACTTTTTTTTATGGAGAATTTGGTTCGTAAAAGTATGGTACAGAAGAATTCGTTCATTTATAAGTTAATATATTTTTTTTGAATGATTTAATAATTCGAGAATCACTGGATACCAAGCATGATATCGTAACTTGGCGTTAATTTTTTTTACAATATTTATTTATACCTGATTAAGTTGTGAAAGGTGAAGAACAAAATATGACGGGAGTGAGATGTCTAGGCAAAAGGCAATGGGTAATCGGTATTGGGGCATTCAATATTCGAGCCCAAGGAGTAATGAATAATGATTAGGCACAATCATCGATACCTATTCAGCAACATCGCTAACAAGTTATTTGTTGGCATCCGAGAGAGAATTTTTTCTGTGGTATAATTTGACTTGAAGTTGTTATAATGCTGAAATCAAACATTACACCGGATTTTTAAAGAGGTCTGTTTTTTACATTGACTTGATAGATCTCCTTTTGACATCAGTAAAATATTTAATTATTCGATCATAAAGTGAAGGGAATTTTATTCTGATTAAAGTTCTGGTTGCAAAACCTTTATCCACAAATATACAAGAAAAGTATTAAGAAAAGCTACTTGTTATCAACCGTTATTTTTGTATTCTGCTTATAATAATTTACGGACAGTTAGTTATGAAGGAATAAAAACGTAATATCGACTGTCAATTCGTACAGAACAAATTTAACAGGAGAGACAAAAAACGTTTTGTAACGATTTTGGGCCAAAGTAAAATTAATAAATAGATATAACTTAGAACTGCAAAAAGGCTCGTGTTTTATTAACTCAGTTTAATATTAATTTATTAAGTTGTTTAAGACAGCCTTTTTATTAAGGTCCTTTTCCGTGGCTGAAATTTTTACAAGCCCTTCTTTTCTCAAACTTAAAAGCTAAATTTAGACACTAATTTGATATTTTCAGCTTAAGTCCTTTTGACAAATAGTGTATTTAGCTGTAAAAATAGTGATAATCAAATAAAACTACTTTTCAATAAATTGAAGAATGATTCTTTTTACAGTCAGTTCAAATTCATCTGTGCACGTGAACGCCTGAAGATGCCGCGAAAGGCGAAACGCGGGTCGTTAATGTCGCCCGCTGTGGTCTAGTTGGCTAGAGCTTGCTCTACCGATCAGGTGGGTCTGGGTTCGATTCCTAGTAAGGTCAATTGAAAATTGGATTTTTTTCAATTTTAATTTGAGATCTAAGACATGGGTGTTTGTGAAGTCAATTCTCCTTGAGTTAATCTCATGTGACTTTCAAAAATTCTCATCGAGTATATCTCGTATGATCTTTCAATTTCAAAATATTTGACGTATTGGCGTAAGCTGTAATGTCAAATATTTTTACATAATTTGAACGATTCAAATTTGATTCTTTTTACCTAAGCACATTTGATATATATACACGCATCGATTAAAAATACAATATATATCAGAGTATTTACGCTAGTTTTAGATAATTTACAACACAGCACAGTAGAAAAAAAGTCTATAAGACTTCACCAATCGACAACGATACTGAAAAATCCAAATATTTAAAAAATATTGTCTTTATAGCTAAAACGCTAAATAGCGGCAAAATTCATATTTTGATTTAAAAAATAACACGTTCTAAAATGATGCTAAACTTAAATTTTTGACGTCTTCCAAAATTGAAGTTTGATCAATCGAAAAAGCTATCGTCAACCAACTAATCTTAAGACACTCTATTTGGAGTCTATAAAGTCCACATAAGGAGTGAAAATAGTGTAAAAAATACTAACAAGCTTTCGAAATATTACAGCACTCTTAAAATTAATATATATTATGACTGATAACGCTGTACCACTAATTCTTGATTAAGCAAACAAAAAACTTACCCTCAAAATTTTCCTAATTCAGCAAGCAATTATTATCGGCGTATTGAAAAAACAATCCAAGCAAAAAATCGGCAAAGCTTAAAAACCGAAAAACGTCACATCGGTTTTTGATGATACTGAAGCCGAGCGTTAAAATTACTGTCTGCCGCACGTAACTGATCCACTTCATCTTCACAAAGCTGATCATCTGGTCTCAGGTTTCCAGGTTAATTCGTTTAGTCGGCTGTTAACCGAACCGGTAGTTAACAAGAATAATACAATACCGTGCCTGGTAGAATTTCCAACGGATCAGATCCGACAAATCAATGTGTTATTTTCTTATTTAAATTTCGTTGGTCTGTTAATGGAAATAAAATTCAGTGTATTTAGTTCAACAAAGATTGTCAAATATTAGTAACCATTATTATATAGATGGACACTTAGATGTGTAAAAACCAGGGCTGTGGAGTCGCGTGAAAAAAAGACGACTCCGACGCCAGCTTAAAAATAATTGACGACTCCGATTCCAGATTTAAAATAATTAACGACTCCGACTCCGAGGAAATTTTTCAATAATTTCATTTTAACTTATATATATGTATACCATCAGATCATCTTTAGTCAGCTAAACATGAAATTTTAACACTTTTGACTATTGACGTGACAACGTCTTATAAATCGATGAACGCCCGCCGCATGCACGAAAAAACATGACTCATTGTCCCGTTTGTTGCGTTGCGCCGAAGGCAAGCGTGCGAGCGAAAGCGCGGATAAGCGATAGAGAGGCACAATCGGCCTACCGTTCGGATTGTGCCGCATCTATCTCTAGCACATTGTTACTTGTAAATAAAATGTTCATCAAAGTAATAAACATATTTGAATTAATGAGTGCGAATAAAATATATCAATAAAAAATTGTAGATTTCATTTCACTCCTTCTTCGTATCCATACAAAATAATGATAATTCAATAAAAATGATTCCATTTTATTCATAAAAGTATGCAATCATTTCATGAATGTTTTCTTATGACGTTGTCACGTTAAACTATCGTCCGTAAACCGACTTTACCGACAACCAATTTTTTTGTTGAAGTACACATCATTAAATATATTTTTCAAAAAAAAATCGAGCCGCCATTTTTCACGACTCCGACTCCGACTCCGATTCCACAGCCCTGGAAAAAACAAACCGAAAACACTTGTCGTTATGACGATTATCTACTTTTTTGTAAATCCATGTTCGCTCCCAATGTAGACCATATGGACTCCTAATGTAGGTATCTCAGCAGAAGATTTTTTATACGAGAACTTGTTACTCAGTCGCTCAACCTCTCTTTTTTCATAGAGAGTAAGTAGTAGAGATAGAAGAATACGGCAAGGACAGGACCATCGGTTAACTAATCGCTCTTGCTACGCCTAGTTGTTAAAAGATCAGAAATGGTGGGAGGGAACTTTTAGACATCACAAACACCCATTTCTTTTAACAGAAATCGATAAATCGATTGAAAAATACTGGAAATAATCGTACTGGGACTCAAACTCGTGAGATCTGGCACGGAAGCCCACAACGCTAACCGCTGCGCCACAAATAACACATTTTATCAAAATATAATTATTTAAATAAAATTAATTCAGACATTAATATAGACGTAAATTATATATTTTATATAAAAAATATATATTTACTATGTTATACTGACGAGAACAAGTCCGTCATAAATCACTCTTGTGTATGCCAAACATATTGGTATCGATATCTTTACGGTCCATTCTTTAAACGGTGAGGTTGAGATGTTTTTTTGTTGGTTCCTTTTTGCGAATATTTATTCTTGCCAAGTATCGAATGACATCCGTTCAGTGCTAAAATGGGCTTAACCCACAAATGCCTGTGCGTAGGCCGTATAATCATACATTACTTTCTGTGAGAAAATCATTTTGTATGTAATGTTATTTCGTAAAATTCTATTCCGACCAGTCATCTGGAGCCCAATTCATCAACAATAAAACTGTTAACTTTTCCGGTTCTAAGCTCAAGAAATGCGACCCCAATACCCACATTTTCTTAAATATCTATTTTAATATGGGTGATACAATGTTTAAAATTAAGGTTTTCTTATATCATAGTTTTTTGGACCTTTTGAAGTTTATATGAATACGCAATAACGTGATAACACGATAAGCGATCGTTCGTAAGATAGCTGAGCTAAGCTCGTAAGTTGTAATTTCATATGTGTGCTGGGTTGACGTCTTTTTTACGCGCAACTTGAAATATGATTATTTATTAAAAAACACGGATTTTTATTAAAAAAATATATGAGGAATGATGCAGAGAGATATTTTAAAGCCTTTAGACTATTTTTTTTTTAAATTCATAAAAATAAGGCCAATAATGAGGAAACCACTGGGGTCCCTAAACGACCCCCATCGGATGAGAAGTATTTTTCTAGTCTTCGAGCCGCGAGAGTTAATATTGATTTTAATCGAATGGCATCACAAAACTCTGCCAAACTTATTTCTGATTAATTAACACGACACGCTTAGCAACTTATCAAAACACAGAACTAATTACTAACAGGCAGTTGAAATACTCCATCATTCGAAATATAGCAATAGTATTATGTCATTGTCATATTGTATTTATTAGTGTGATACGAAATATTGCTGTTACATATTGTGTCATAAATACATGTCGAGCGATTTGCTTTATATTTGATTTGAATATAGGAAAGATAAACAGTAAAATCTGATTTTTCATGCTTTTTTTTTAAAAATATTTTTATGGTTTTATTTTTAATGAAACCAATTTTTTGTCACAACAACTATTGTGCATTTTTTTTTCGCTCCCAATGTCGAGCATATGGCCTTCTTATGGAGATATCTTAACAGAACTTTTTCTACAAGAACTGTTTATTACTCAGTCACCGAATCTCTCTTTTTGAAAGGGAGTAAGTAAGGAGAGAGTAGTCGGGTCCAATGACGCAGCGGTTAGCAGTGTAAGCTTCCGTGCCGGATCTCACGGATTCGAATCTCAGTACTAACAGCATTTTTTTATTGATATATCGATTTCTGTTCAAAGGTATGGGTGTTTGTAGTGTCTAAAAATTCCCTCCCACCTTTCCAATCTTTCAATAGCGAAAGCGATTAGTTAATCACTTGTCCTATCCTAGCATTATCCTTCTTTTTCGTATATAAATGTTTTCTATTTTGGAGCTTTATATATTTTTCACAAAACTAATTATTTATATAGGTTTTGATATATTTGTTATGTACTTTTTAACACTCTACAATAACATTATTAATAACAATGACATTACAGCTTACGCAAATGCGTCAAATATTTTCAAGTTGAAAGATCATTCGAGATATACTCGACGAGAATTTTTGAAAGTCACATGAGATTAACTCAAGGAGAAATGACTTCATAAACACCCATGTCTTAGATCTCAAATTAAAATTGAAAAAAATCCAATTTGACATTGACCTTACCGGGAATCGAACCCAGACCCACCTGATCGGTAGAGCAAGCTCTTACCAACTAGACCAAAGCGGGCAACAAACATATCCATTAAAACAATACTATTTTTTACCATATTAATTTATTAAAACGTTTTTTTTGTTGGTATAAATGGTTGACAGGTTCACAATGTGTTAAATGCAAACCGTCTTGGAAAATCAATATCGTTTTTTTATGAAGATATTAAGTACAATCAACGTATCGTATAACGTTCATTGAATAAGAGGTATCTTCTTCTTCGCCGGTTCAGTGGCCAGTCCATAATAATATAGACATGAACAATAGCAAAAATGAATCCATTTCGTGCACGTTTTTGTATAAACTTACACAACATTTATTAAACACAAATAATCACTATTTTTTGTTTCAATCATAATATTTAATATTATTACGAGTTAAAAATAATTTAGACGTAAAAACTAGAATTTCAGTCCGTGAACAATACCGCAACTAGGGCATCCAATTAACCGTTCTAAGCAACTAACCGGTTTTCTTTTTTTTAAATAAAAAAACCGGATAACCGGTTAATCCGGAGATGTTTTAAAAAAATCACATAAACCAATATTTCAAAACAAAAAAAATATAAGGTATTTAAATATGAACTAATAAGATGCATAAAACAGTAGATTACTTTTTTTTCCACCATGTCTGCTCCTAATGTTGAATATAATGCTTATGAAGTTTATCTAGACAAAAGTTTTTTTTATGAGAACTGCTTGTTATTTAGTTGCTAAACCTCTCTTTTTCGATGATAGCAGGGGATATAAGAATAGGGATAGCAGAGTACTGATGGTCAAAAAGCTTTCGAATTTTTTTAGGATTGGAATATAAAGAAGGAATTTTGAAATAACCAACACCGATGCCTTTGAATGAAAAAATACTTTTCGTTCTGTCACTTGAATCTGTGAAATCCGTCACAGTAGCCAACGACTTTGACCACTGCTCCGTGGACCCGAAATATAAATTTCTTCTTCTTTGGCCATGTTTGCTCTATATGTGGAGCATATGGCCGCCACGTGGCACCTCCATGTTTCCCTGTCTCCCGCCAATTGCTTTGCTTCCTCCCATGACACGCCAGCATCCCTCAGTTCCGCCGAGTACATCCTATGGATAGTACCCGACAGACGTCCGGGGCGCCGGAATGCCACCGGTCGAAAGAAAAGGTAGACAGGATTGAGGCTTTCCGGAGGCATCCGCAGCACGTGACCCAGCCAGTTTCAACGTCTCTCCATAACCACTGACGTGACGGGACGCTGTCTTGTACGCTCCCTTATCTCTGAATTTCTCACAAAATCAAACCACCTCACCCCCATTATCCGACGCAAGCATCTGTTCTCGAAGCTCAGTATACGGTTTTTCTGAGTCTTCGTCAGGTGTCATGATTCACAACCGTAAATCAGTACCGGCATAATGCAAGCGTTGAATAGTTGTACAAAATTCCATTCTACTTAAGGTGATAAGAGGTTTTCAATAAACCTGATTATTTTTTACGGTTGCCCGGTTTTTCTTAAAACAGTTAATAAGCCGGTAAACCAGCTTCTGTAAACTCTAACCGCAACCGAAGTCAACGACGTTGATCACTTAACTAGATACACTGTAAATAAATATTGGTGGGTGACAAAAAATAATTTCATCAAACAATCTAAAGATAAGCTCAAACAAAACAACTGTCACTAATAACATTAATCCGCTATATCTTCTTTTCCTCTTATAAAAAAA
This sequence comes from Himalopsyche anomala, assembly GCA_031772345.1. Taxonomy (NCBI): domain Eukaryota; kingdom Metazoa; phylum Arthropoda; class Insecta; order Trichoptera; family Rhyacophilidae; genus Himalopsyche; species Himalopsyche anomala. Next base: position 20,289,801 of record CM062832.1, on the reverse strand, counting down.
CCATCCAATAATCACTATCATTCTCTATACGTTTCCAACAATAAAACATCGCACTATACAAAATCAATGATTCAATGAAGACGTCAAGACATGATGAAACCTTTGCTGGCCTAACGTGGCCCTCCCATAGTAAGAGGTTAATTACACCGCGGGCATAAAAGCAAGGCGCTCGCCCTCTGGAGGTTTCCATTACTCGCGTCTATTGTCTGCCACGGACCTCAAGGGGTTATTATTTCATTGTATGTGATTTACTTACTCGGATTTTACCAGATTGAGATGTTATATTTTTCTCTGTACTTGCTCGTGCTTTTGTTTTATTCTCGTTTTATATTGATGTATTTATTTTTCAAACGAAACTTCCTAGTCTAACTTAGTTAACCAAAACAATCTACAAAATATATTCGTTTGAATGACAAAATTATTGGAATTATCAATATTTTATACACACACATTTCATATTATAGACTTTTGTATACCGACTTGATGGAGCTTTAAGTTGTAGGACGCGTTAGTATCGGTAGGGTCCTTCGAAGTTCCTTCATCTCTGTTGTTATTGTGTACTTCATTCATTATTTTTCATTCATCATCGTAGTCAGAACGACGTGAACGCTGCAGAGGCGACATCTACAGTAAAAACTATCTATGCTGTTCAGTACCAGCGTGAGGTTATTTGGCGCGCCCCCTTTTTAACAAACTGTGGAATTTTTTTTTTGTATGCATGTCTGCTCCCAATGTGGATCATATGGCCTTCTAATGGAGGTATCTCAACAGAAGTTTTTTACGAGAACTGTTTGTTACTCAATCGCGCAACCTCTCTTTTTCGAAGTATAAGATAAGAAGATTTCGAAGTATAAGTAAGTATAAGAATAAGATACATAATTATAACGAAGAGATACAAGCATTAAAAACCGTACTATTATTTGTTATAAGATTATAAAAAAATAATTTGATTATTCAATTTATGCGCCCCCTACTTATTTGCGCCCTAGGCGATTGCATATTTCGCCTGTATGGTAGCGCCGGCCCTGATGCTGTTATAAAATATAAATAGATCAATTTTTTAGATTTAAATCTTCGCGAAATGTTACTATCAAAAGTCAAAAATATTCGAAAGTAGTCAGTATCAGAAAACAGCATACCTTTTTCGTTTAAGTCAGTTTCGTTTCGTCACTAAGGGTATTTTTATGTTATAATATCGATTAAGATCAAACTTACTTCTAATAAGGGTAAAATAGTAATTTGCGCAGTGAGTAATGCCAATTAAGGGTTCTGATTTTGGCAAGCTGCAAGTGTCAAATACAGCTTTCATGTTTTTTTGTTGTATAATGCTTTCTTAGTGCGATGTTACAAAAAGAACATATCTTTATGCGTAAGCTCTGTTGTGACATGGCAAAAGTTGATAAGTCATGTTAATGTTCGTTTACAAAACAAACAATATAAACAATCAAAAAAATATATATACATATCAAAGCTATCTTATTCAATTAATCTTTTGAATGGATTATGACTGGCATACTGAATTCTATCACAAAATGTCACATTTTAATCGTAAAAATAAACTCATTGGAAAAATTGAAGCATACATCAGTTTGCGCCAAAACGTCACAGAAATAATTCGAGCTACTTAGTTAAAAATTCATCAATCATTTGATAAATCAATTTACATAAACTTTCATTTTACATTACATTTCTACCGTTATGTTTAACTGGTCAGTTTTTAAATTCAATGGTCAGTAATTAAATATACTTTTGGACAGTATGAACAAGCGGTGGGCTGCCAATATCTTAACAAGGGGTTCGGTAAATCTTATCCATTTATTTGTATCCATTTTCGCTCCCAATGTGGAGCATATGACTTCCTAATGAAAGTATCTGAAAAAAAGTTTTTTTTTCTACGAGAACTGTTTGTTATTTAGTCACTCAACCTCTCATTTCTAAAAAAAGTAGTAGGGATCGAATGATAAGGCTAAGACAGGACTAGTGATTATCTCGAACCCATGAGGTCCGGCACGTTGAATGAAAAAATGAAGGGGCTACTAAGTCTTGTTTCATCATAAAATTTAACCATCTACAGAAATTGCACTTAGGTGCTCATTTGATCTAAGACGAATGATTTTCTTATCTTAACAAGGGGCTCGCCGGCCGCACTGAAATTTAGCAAGGGGCTCACGCGAGCCCCCCGAGCCCCCTCCAGCCCACCTCTGGTATGAACACTACTATATGCAATATTTAAATTTAAATCAATTCTTCGACAGTACGTTATATTATGAGATATACAGTATTTATAATAAGCAGTCAGTTAATAAGATATTTTTATTTAATTTTCGTCGGTGTGATTAAAAGTTTATTGTTTTTAATTCAAAAAGGATTCTAAAGTAATATTGATGAATATGTTATAGTTAAGGCACTTCAATGCGAAAAACAAAAAGAAAACGTGTCGATGTTATAGTGATTATCTACTTGATGTGAATAAAATATTCTTATTACTAATCTCGAAGAAAATATAATGAAAAATATTTTATAACAATATTAAATTAAATACAATTTTAATTTCAATACCACTTTTTTATTGACCAGACAAGACAACATAACCCAACATAATTAAACAAAAAAGAAACTAACCTAACTCAACCTAAACACATTTGAATAATCATGGCTGTTGACCAAATATAAAATAAATAATGATTTTCGTATACTTTCTAAATATAATATTTACAACAGTCAAGTTTTGTCAAATATATGTTTTTCAAAATGAAATTTTATTGAGTTGATGCCAATTAAATCAAATTAATACATTTAATAATAGGTCTCAACTGGTATTTACTAATGCACTCGATTAAAAACAGAACGTCTACGAAGCTATAAATAAATATTTAATACGAAATACGTGGCATATTTATATAGAAGTACCTATATATAGCAGCATTGTATTAAATGTCGAATAGCTGCTGTCAAATATTCTATAACGATTGGACAGATAAAACTGTCTAAAATAATATTTTGATGCTGTGAATATTATGATACCACTCAATACACGTAAGAGGAACGGTATACAAATAGCGTGAATAGACTGTGTTGTGTGTTTCTAAAACTTTTTCAGTAATTTAAATTAATTAATTATAATTTCCGCCTGTGTGGTCGAGTGGTCAACGTCGTTGGCTTCGGTTACGGAGGTCCCGGGTTCGAACAGTTTTATAAATTGATTTTTCAATCGATTTATGAATTTCTGTTCGAAGGTGTGCATGTATGTAATGTCTTGAATTCCCCCTCCCACCCATCCTATCCTATGAACGGGGCGTATCGAGAGCGATAAGCTAACCACTAGTCCTGTCCTAGCCCTATTCTTCTTTTCCTACTCTCTTCGGTAAAAGAGAGGTTGAGCAACTGAGTAACAAGTAGTTCTCGTAGAAACACATCTGTTGAGATAAACTCCATTGGGAGTCCATATGTTCCACATTGGGAGCGGACATGGTTTAAAAAAAATGTATAATTGTTAGTATTGGGTCAAATATAAGCTTAATTAAAAGTTATTTATTTTTATTTGCCGTTTATTGTGTATTTATCTTAAATATAAATTAAATATTACAGCTTATTATAATGCACAGTTTATTTTTAAATGTATTTTTTAAATCCATGTCCAAAACAATATATTAAGATTAATGGGGTAAAGATCCACTAATATTAATTCAGAATAATTAGCTCATAACTAGCTAACAATATTTTGATTATTATTTTTTGTTTTTGATAAAATGAATTTATACCATATCAAAATTTTTGAAAATAATTAATTTATATTAATTTCTTTATTAAGTAAACGTTGTTGTTTCAAATGTTTTCGCTCATCATTTTTTTTAATGCAATTTTCTTTTTCTTGTTTCAGGTATGAGGATATTTTTCTATTTTTGAAAATAAAGGTGCTATCAATAAAAATATGTAAGTAATTATATTTATCGTATATGTTTTGTAAAAGAGTACACATTCTATAGGTTTCACATTTTATATTATCACGATCACATAAAACTCTTTTCCTAATAAGAAATTTTATTATTTATTGAAACCAATACAATCAAATGTGATAATAATACAACAATTAAATCTACATGATATTAAAACTCTTTAAAATCCTATGTTATTTAATTCTTACTAATTGAATTTGCATTTATTTGGTAGAACTCCATTGTAATAAGGTAAAAAAAAATAGCAAAGTGTTTAAAATAGCTCTGATGAAGGCACACACCGAAATAGCTATCAACTAACTTTATACGAAAATTGTAGAACTAAATACTGTGCAATTTTTTACCTTATTTTATTCTTGTTTATTCTTCAAAAAATTGTAATGCCAACTAATTTTCTCGTATCTTCGTAACATATCGTGAAAGTACAATTTACGTAAATTACTGTATGCAACGTTTGTAAAGGAAAATATGACACAATTTTTATCATTTTATTCTGAATATATTTATGTTTATAGAAATTTGAATAGAGTATTGTATAATTTAATACGGACGGTCATAAGCTCTTTTACCAGGAAATTTTGGAAATAAACAGGGCACAGCAGGACATTGCCTTCCGATTTTAAATAAAATATTGCATATGCCGGGGTCGCCACTGCTGTACCCTATATAAATATAGTCAAAAAACCTTTTCCGACAAACAAATAAATATAATTCTTAAAACCACTCACTACTCAAATCTTTGGGAATTCCCATGAGCTTATCCTTTTCGCCGGCAATGGCTTTAGACTCAGTGATACATTTATTTACTATATAAACACGAAATATTCGTTTACTAAGCGTCAGTTCAAGTTCATCCGTGCACTTGAACGCCTGAAGATGCCGAAAGGCGAAACCCGGGTCGTTAGTGACAAAATCTGTGGGAGTGTACATAATTTGACATTTTTAAAATCTTAACATTAACCCCTGCAATCTAAAAACACTGTTTGTAAAAGATTTAGTTATAAAAAGTATTAAGTTTTCGTATTAAATTATTTAAAGGAAAAAATGTTGAGGTTCGCTAGATCGCAAGTAACGATGCAACGATCAGCTGTTTTTTTTACACTCTCCAAATCTCATTTCGTATAACACTCACGTAGTGTTTATTGAAATTATCTGGCGTTATACAAATTCAATCGATCAAAGTTTTTTCGTTTTGTTTTTTCTGTTAATTGTTGATGGCCCGAAATGAGTATTTGCAAGTTGAAATTTAATAATGTTTAAATAATGATTTGTGTAACACTTCAGATACCTATCTTAGCGGACTAAGATTACGAAAAAAACACATTTTAGATGTCTATATTTTATTATATAGATGACTCACGCATTTTGACATGTTTAGACTAGGGATTGTAATACCGGTATTATCGTAACCGGGATTTTAGTATTCATGGTATTTTTTCAAATCAACCAAAATGGAATTTTGAATGTATTTACATTGTAAATATTTTAATAAAATTGTTCGCGATGCATTGGAATACTTAAATCTGTTAAGAGTTATGTCAATTTTGACAAGTTACAGAATTTATGAGACTTTCAATGATGTATAATTATTTTAATAATTCGTAACCTATTAATGAAAATCACACTTTTTTTTATGATATATACGTGGTCGAGTGGTCAACATAGTTGGCTTTGGTAACGTAGATCATGGCATCAAATCCCAGTTCGGAGAGTTTTTATGAATTAATTTTCAATTTCTGTTAAATTTCTGATGCATGTGATGTTTTAAATATACCTAAGATCCATCCTGTCCTTAGAGCAGGCTTAGCGAGAGTGATTAGCAAACAACTGGTTTTGTCCTAGTCATATCTTTATATCACTACACTGTTTAAAAATGAGAGATTGAGCAACTGAATAACAAACAGATCTCGTAGAAGAAACTTATTTGAGAGACGTCCATTAATAAGTATATGTACACATTGGGAACAGACATGGATTAAAAATATACACATATATATTTTCAAAGATGAATTTTAATAATAATCAATGAAACTAGATAATGTTTTTTATTTACTCGCCTGGCATTGCGATTCCAATTGGTCATGTTTTTTTTTATTGGTATTGATGTTTGACCGGTACGAATAGAAAAATAGTTTATATATTCTTCTGGTATTGCAACCCCTGGTGTTAAATTTTGTTATATAACATTTTATTCAATATTTAAAACTTTCACAGATTTCATGTTTACACATTACGTTAAACTATGAAACTTACATCTTCTGTACTATTGACTGTAACTAAAACATATTTTTTGTGAGAAGCAATATTTATTAATAAAAGTCATTTAGAAATTTGTTTACAAAAATATTCAATGTTTTAGTATTACAATACGTATAACTAACGTATGAACTTAATTTTCAAAGATTTTAATTAAATTTTTAAAAAAATATTTTAATTAAATCTGTACGTTATTTAAGACGTCAACATTAATTTACTTTATTTTGAAAATACAATTTTATTTTTTAAAGCCATACCCGCTCCCAATGTGGAGCATATGACCTTCTTATGGAGGTATCTCAACAGAAGCTTTCTACGAGAACTGCTCGTTACTCAGTTGCTCAACCTCTCTTTTTTCAAATAATGTAGTAAGTAAAAAAGGATTAAGCTAGGATAGGTGGTTAACCAGTGGTAAAATGGTAAATAAATAGGTACCAGGTCGGTCATTGATTTCTTCCCTATTTTTTTTATTTTTTTTATATCCGTCTGAAGTTTAAAAAAACCACAAGTTTTAACAATTAAATCAATAAAAAAACGATCTTTATTATATGTATGTACTTGAAAATTAAGTTACAAGTCAAAAAGGTGGCAGGGCGCCTTCCTCATTTTCAGGAGCCAGGTCGCCGACCTGACCCCACTACACTACTGTGGTTAACTTATTGCTGGCCACGCCCAGTTATTAGGGGTTCGAAAGGGCGAGAAGGATGTTTACGACATTACACTAACACTCATGCCTTCGAACAGAAATTGGTCAAAAAAAATGCTGTTTGTACTGGAACTCGAGGCCATCCGTCACGGAAGCCAACAACACTAACTGCTGCGCCATAGAACTTGAATTAATGTAAAATCATTCGAGATAAACTCAAAGAAAAAAGACAGACGTCATAAACTCTTAAATTGAAATCGGTCGAACAAATACTGTTCGTACTGGGACTCAAACCCGTGAGATCGGACACAGAAGCCAATAACGTGTATCGTTGCGCCATAGACCCTGCAATTGTATTACTGTACTATAAGCCACCAACTTTCCTGTCATTTAAATACAGGATAACACTTATTTACAATTAATTTCCCTTTACTAATGAAATGTGCTTCCAATGGCAAATAATTTGTACAAGGGATGAATATTAATATTTGTTCCGCTGAACGTAACGAATAACCTTTCGTAGACTATACACAGACTCGTTCAAATTATGTAAATTCACACAAATTTTGTCACTAACGACCCAAATGAATAATATGTGTATGAGCAAATTGCTTTTTAAGATTGTTTTAGTATTGGTGTGAGATTTCTGAATTGATTAAAGGAATGTATTCTTACAATTTTACTAACTATGTTGTTATCTGAAAACATATTAGACAAGATGGTTAAATGTCTTTTTTGATAATTACTTTACTACAGTCCAGCAGTGGGCTGCCAAAACTTTAACAAGGGGCTCGCTGAATCTCAAAGCTATTCGTGGTGCTCGGGGAAGGGGTGATTTTTTTACTACTTTTATACAATTATACGTATAAGTTATTAAATATATCGAATGTTACTATTTTTATACTAATATTATTTAAAAATCATACTTAATTAATATCAAAAGATGAAAAGATTACAAAAGTGAAGAGTTCCAATATTGAAACAGAAATAATTTCTACTATTTTCGCTCCAATTGCATGTTGTATGACATGTTTACGTCGGAAACACTAAATGTACATCGATGCGCTCTTAACGTTAATTATAATACATATTTAAACATTTTATAACGCATCGATTTGAGAATCTTGTCTTTCTTTATTTAACAAGTGGCTTGCCTGCCTAAGTATATTTTAACAAGAGGCTCGCGCGAGTCCCTCCAGCTCACCCCTGCTACAGTCAGGTATAAATACGATGTCTTCTTTTACGAATAATCATTTATAGTAAATATATTTTATAAAAACAATCATTTCATGTTTTATAATAAATATAAAATGTTTATGACCATTGGATCAAAAAAGTATCAGGCTCGCATAGTGAAACAAAGGTGTTTCTTCGTACGATTACAATTGGACACGCGTCTTATGGATCATGATCGAAATGTCATCTCATATTGTAGACCGCACGCTCACCCGATGACGGATTACCAAAGGCAGTTTCAATTAGACCAACACATCGGTATGCTACCCTGGTATAAATTTATTATTGAGCAATATTTTTCAAACAGAAAATGGATTGCTATATTCTAAACGAAGGCGTTTTTTTTCTAGATTGAATCATTATAGCTGCCAGTATAAAATAGATTGTTCTAATATAATATATTACCAATAAAACAGATGTATTATTTCAAAATAATATGTATCACAAAACGATCACGATTTTATTAATAGTTTAAGTAACTATGTTCGTTCTGATTATTAATTGCGTCTGAATGTACGTGTTTGTAGAAATAAAGATTGAAAGTTATTTGTAACATGCATACTATTAAACCTATTTCAAAAGAACTATTATACTCAACACCTTTCTAGTCTCATGAATCATGACTAAGGATTCCAATCGAATATTCGAATATTGGATATTCGAATATATGATAAATTGTTTAAATATTATTATTATATAATAAATCACCAGGCTAGGGTAACCAGGAGCTAAAAAGGGAAAAAGTAGTTATTAAAAAAAAAAAAATGCATTTGGTCGAAAGTAATTTAAAAAGTTATTATTCATTTTATTACTTGCGGTGCCTATGATTTGGAAAGAATTTTAATATGTTATTGTGTGGCCCGACAAAAAGCTGATCTGAAATCCGGGCGGGGTCCGGTCTAAGCATGAATACTCGTTATTCGAATATTTGAAAACCCTACTCCTGACTCAAAACTCTATTTTTAAATCAGTCAAAAGAATAATTTTACATAAATGAAAATTTATAGCTACTTATCAAATGATTTCATAAACTAAAAATAAAAAATCTAAATCAAAGTTTTAGTAAACTATAGTAAATTAAGTTTAAATATATTCAGCAGTCATTCTCATGTGCTATGTACAATGAAACGTGATAATGAAAATAAACATTTAATGACAACGGTGTATTTTTAATCAATAAATGTACATATGAATAATAAAGCAAAAAACGTTATGTTGTGTAAAAATACATGTCTTCTTTTTCCGAATCAATTTAAAAAAATGTACAAGAAGTAATTTAGTGAAATAAAATAAAAACAGCGAAGTAGGTTTCAATGTCACGTTATTTTTTTTTGATAGTAACGGAAATGAAAATATATAATTACTATTAAACCAAATGTTCACGACTCCACTTGTATCGTGCGTGATAAAAATCGCCATCGTCCTCAATCCTCTAGATGTGGCATACCCTGGTCTCATCCATCTTTGATGCTGTCATACGAAGACAAGTAGATGCTTGGGTGGAGGGTTTATCAACGGGGAGGTCTATGTTTCTACCCGTCAGACACCGCACGCGATACTCAGCTATCAGTTTGAATATCAGTATCATAAAAAACATTTTTTATCAGGGCTCGAAATATGTAGAGTAAAATTTAACCGGATCTCCGTTTAGTAAGATTTTTATTTTCGAGTAATGAAATTTTTTTTGAAATACTAATGAAGTTCTTAAAAATAGTGTGTGCTGTTATTATAATAAATAATTTCGCAAAAAGGATTGAAGATACTATGCAGAAAGTGATTTAAATTAAATAATTATTACTTGAATACATCGGTGAAAATATAACAACAAAGTTTTTTCAATCTTTGAGATAATTTATTACTAAAGCACAGTGCTGCACTATGTTTAATATTTTATTATTTTTCCTTAAATTACACGTAACAAATATAACGACCATTTTTATGTTGGAACTTTTCTTGATGGAAAGAAAATATTATTTAATATCGGGTATTGCAAAAACTTTATACTTACCTGAAAAGGTTCGACTTTACTTTTATTGAAACAATGTTCCTGAATGTTTTTTTATTGTATTGAATCCTCATTTTTTATATTTAAGGATTTTATACAATATATAACTAAATGCAGTCATACGTAAATCAATTATCAATTATATTATATCTGATATTGCCGTAGTTTATATCTGTAATATGTACGCATTTACTTACACTGACGGAAACATTAAATTTCGATACATTAAACATGATTTATAGCACTTACCTTTAATTAAAATTAAAAAAATAATACGTTTTGCCTCAACTAATATAGTACTTGAACAAATATACTAAATCTGATAAAATTAAATAATCATTGCTATTTTTCATTGACGATATACATATATCTTATGGTAAAAAACTTGTTGTCGCCTGCTGTGGCCCAGTTGGTTAGAGCTTGCTCTACCGATCACGCAGGTCTGGGTTCGATTACCGGTCTGATCACAGTGAAATTGAGAATTATTCAATTCAAAGTTGTGATCGAAGACTGGGTGTTTGTGATGTCAATTCACATCATTTTCTCTCCTCCCATCCTTCTGATCCTTTAATAATTGGGTGTAGCAATAACGATTAGCCAACCACTAGTCCTATTCTAGCCTTATCCTTTTTTCCCTACTACTCACTTTGAAAAAAGTGAGGTTGAGCGACTGAGTAACAAACAGTTCTCGTAGAAAAAACTTCTGTTGAGATACCTCTATTAGGAGGCCATATGCTCCACATTGGGAGCGAACATGGATTTAAAAAATCAAGCATAATCAATAACGATTCAGCATCACAGTTATGTATTTTGACGATTTTGTAATGCTGAAATAGCTTTCAGCAATATAAATTGATTACTATATAGCATAGGTTCCCAACCTTTTTAGGGTTGTGACCCCTTTTTATAAAAGCCATGTGACCCGCGGCCCCGATGCAATTGAAAAAGGCATTTTTTTAGTAGTCAAGGTAATTTTAGTTGACTAGTTTTAGTTATGTTGTTTAAATCCAAAATCGAAAAAAGTTGGTGACCCCCAGAAAACCCGTCACGACCCCTCTTGGGGGTCGCGACCTATAGGTTGGGAACCCGTGCTATATAGCTTAATAGTATACATTGTTTACGTAATCATTTTGTACTGGAGTATCTCCATGTTATAATATTAGTCAATTCTATCAATAATCAAAACAATACATTCTTTGACAATTTTCTTAATGATTAACGATTAGCTGTATATTATTTTTAGTTATTAATTTTGCAAATACAGCTCTGATCGTTTCAGTTGCATTGCTGTAGTATTAATAACTGCAGAGGGAGTATTAAGTACCTACCTGCATTTGAGTTGAATTGAAAGCTGTAGGTCATTAGTGACCAAGGCTTATCACAAAAGAATACCGCTGGGGTAAGAAATAAGGATAAGTTGGTGAAAGACAGGAGTTTATTGGCCATGCACATGTCATGGAATATTGTATAACAATCATTACATCTCCGTCACCAAATAATCAGTTTACCTATTATAGTTTTGATGCAACTAACACATTTTTATATAAATCACTTACTATGGAACGTAATCTTTTTCAGTCAAGAGTATCGAAAATGATTAACTTTACCTCCAATAATATCTCCAATTCAGTGGCGGATTACCCTATAAGCGCAAGAGGCGCGTGCTTTGGGCCTCTGAATTTTGGGGACCTCAAAGATAGCATATTTTACATAAACCACACACATTTAAATTTCAGTTTTCAATATTCATATTATTCTACGAAGAGGTTTGCAGCACTTTTATGTTATTCAAAAAGCAGGGACTCCAAAATGTATTGCGCCTGGGGCCTAAGTGCTTAATCCGCCAGTGCTCTAATTCTATATATATATTATAATACGTTTAATGCAACACACTCACATACAAGTAAAGATACAAACTTAGTTCTCTCTTTCTCTCTACGAATGCGCTTCGATTGAATCGAGTGTATTGAGCGAATTCTGACAAGTGACACAGCCATCTAGTAAAACATTCTCACGAATGAAGACTAAGGAAAATAACATGAATACCATTACACAATAATACAATTCATTTGACTGTACTTTGTAACAAAAATGTTTCTGATTTAATTTTTAAACTTTAAACATTTCTCGTCACAATTGACATAGTTGATATTAATTAAGATATGAGGTACCAACTATTTTTTTTTTTAAATTCAAAAACAATTATTTAATAAAGTAAATTGGATATATTATTTAAATATATTATACTCTTTCAACATGTATTTGTTTATTTATATCTTAATAGAATAAAACGAGCTAAAATCGGAAAATACCAGCACTAGTCGAAGCATTAAATACAAAATAAATAAACTTACTTTACGTGTGGCAAATCTATTTTATTAATTTTATACAAATTCTCAATAAATTATCTAGAATCACAATTTTGCTGTAAATTTTATTTCATACCGTGTAGCGATCTCTTTATAGTGTTTTGTGAAAGATTGCAAGAGTCATACGATCACAATGACTCAATGAACACTTCTGATAAATAATGAGTCTAAAGAATAAATGACTCGAATGTGAACGAATCTTTTTTTTTATTTATCACTTATTGCGATGCCAAACGATATTTCATGATTCTATATCTAAGAACGAATCTTAATTGAAGATTTACATCCTACAGCGTATTTATTTTGTCTTTTATTTTTATTGATTGTCGAGCTTTATCCAGGATAGATAGCAAGCTAATGTTGAGAGTTGAATCGTTCAAATTATGTACACTCCCACAGATTTTGTCACTAACGACCCGGGTTTCGCTTTTCGGCATCTTCAGGCGTTCAAGTGCACGGCGTCAGTTCAAGTTCATCCGTGCACTTGAACGCCTGAAGATGCCGAAAGGCGAAACCCGGGTCGTTATTGACAAAATTTGTGGGAGTGTACATAATTTGAACGATTCAAATTTAATATTGAAATTCCACCAAGCACCTTCAGTCGAAATCTTAAACTAATGTTGAGAGTTGAAAATTTCACCGTAAGCCTTACTCCTTGTTATACCTACAAAACATGGAGTAATAATATTAAAAGTTAATAAATAAAATAGCACAGTTGACCCTAAAAATGGCAGCTAGAATGATAAGTGCAAATTTCACGTCTCTGCTTTACAACGTTTGGGAGATGTTATTGTGACAAGCAGGCAGACACTTTCTGATTTATATTATAGATATTTTGTGAGTTTTCTCAAATAATATCGATATTTTTTTAAATATTTAATTTTCTTACAAAATCTAGATCTGATAATTTAAGATTTCAACTGAAGGTGCTTGGTGGAGTTTCAATATTAAATTTGAATCGTTAAAATTATGTACATCCACACAAGTTTTGTCAGTTCAAGTTCATCCGTGCACTTGAGCGCCCGAAGATGCCGAAAGGTGAAACCCTGGTCGTTAGTGACAAAACTTGTATGGATGTACATAATATGAACGTTTAAATAAGTAGATAAACTTTATTGGGAGTTCATATTCTTGAACTACGGCCCTCCAAATATTTTGAAAAAAACAATGAGGCAAAGTTGGATGCCCCCTGCTTTAGAGCAACCAACTTTTTTTAAAATTGGGAATCAAGGAGAAAATATTTTGGGCTTGATAAGCACAATTCTATAATAGGTAATGCAGAATCAACAGCGATTATTGCTGTCCAATAAAAAACAATCCTTGGATCCGTCTCGCAGTATACCGTTACTGTGAAAAAGAAACCGATATTCTATCACAAACCATACAGATACTGGTTTCTTTGTAAGGACTCAAAGCTTGTTAATATAATAATCAGGACCAACCTGAGGGACGCTTATTATGACTTGCAAGTAAGGCTCTGAATCAGAGTTCACGATTATTATTATTATTGCTACAGAGCGCGACTAATCATCTTGCGATTTGATAAATCAGGTGTCACTTCCGCACCTGCGCAAACTCGTTTCACGTGACCGTGGTGCCAGGACTGCATGGAGAATATTTTCGCCACGAAAAGAAAGTAATTCATTTAATAATACTAATTCAAGATTTAGACCGATAGTGCTTGATGGAAATTCAATATTAAATATGAATCGTTCAAATTATGTGTATTACAACAAATTTTGTCACTAACTTTCGATATCTTTAGGCGTTCAAAATATTTTCGCAAAAAAATGTTGGTTTCGCTAAAGCAGGGAGCACCCAACTTTGCCGCATTATTTTTTTTCAAAATCTTTTAAGGGCCGTTGTTTGGTGACCGCTATTCTAAGATAGTATTTTATTAATGTATTTTATCAAGAATATGAATTCCCAATGAAGTTTATCTACTTATAAAATCATTCAAATTATGTACATTCACACAAGTTTTGTCACTAACGTCACGGGTTTCGGCTTTCGGTATCTTCAGGCGGTCAAATGCACGGATGAACCTGAATTAACGTTGAGTAAATAAATGTATCACTGTTTATGTAATAAATAAATGTATCACTAAGTTTAAGGCCATTGTTGACCCAGAAATTTTACAATAAATTTTAGAAAAAACAAAACAATTTTCTTATAGAAATTTCTGTTGATATTCGCCATTAGAAAATTAAAAGTCTGTATTGGACAATGCTGAAGAAGGAAACAAATACCTTTCCACTTGATAACATATTTTATTTATATCATATTGAAAGATTTCATTAGACCAAAGAAACTGAATTTCCTGTATACAGTGACGTTCTTAGGCTATGTGCCGCCCCTAGGCAGACCCCTAAAATAGCGCCTATTTTCTTTCATTCCTTCCTATTATTTTAGAAATAAATATACGCATATAGAAGTTTGAATCCTCTACTCACTTACACATACTCAAACAAATCTTTTGACACTTATTCCGTTTTTGCTTTCAAGTGATTAATAGTATGTACCTTATTGACAAAGATCCTCACAAATAAATATGATCCAAAACCCCACATTATTGTTCAATAACTATGAAAAAATAACTATTACCATCAAATATAATGTAAATTTTAAATGCACATAAATAATATAAGTATCGAATCTTGATTTGGTATTTTGTTAATCAAAGACATTGAGGCATCATATTGATTCTAAATCAAATTCTTGTCAAAAATATTTAGTCATTTAAAAAATTGTGATCATTTGCCGCACCCTAGGACTTGCCGCCCCTAGGCAACTGCCTACTCGCCTATGCCCGCGGGACGTTCCTGCTTGTTTATCTGATTCATACTTCAATATTATTATTGCTAGCATGAATGACAATAATAAAATGAATTGCTTACTGGTTTATTGCTTTCGTAAATCCGCCACTGGTTTTAAAACCGTCTGAATAACCGCTATGACTGCATCATCATCATACTTTGTCCGCTTTTAGATGAAAAGATAAACTTTGCTTTCAGTGCGTTGTAAAACGGATACAGAAATCATTAGTTTTGAAGTTTCTGTGAGCCTGAAAGATTTATTTGAAAAAAAGCAATTAATAATATAAATATATACATACTTAATGCAATACGTAACATTTTAAGCTTGAGGTTTTTGACCTGGTAAGCCAACCAAAATTCGTAACTAGGATGACGTTACGTTGCAGAATCCTTAAGTCTTCTTTTAATCCAATTTCTCTTGCTTAAATGTTTCATACACTATATCGTCGGTATACTGCCAGAAAACTTTTTTGATATAATTATTTTGTTTAAATATCATCTAAAACATACCGTGGACGTAGGCAATAAAACGAATAAATAAACAACAATCGACCAAAATGTTTACAGCTCAAAAACCTTAAGTCGTGTAATTGTTTTTGGGTATTTTTTTTAAATAGTAAATCTGTACAGCTAAAAAGCGTTAAGTTATTTATAAGTTTCTGCAAGTAATAACTGGTAAAAAAATATGAACAAATATCTATAAAAATATATGTTAATTTGTGTTTAAATCTATCAATCTGCATTTATAATTCAAAACGCCTCATTTTCAAGTTAATTTTTTCTGGTAATATAATTACAATATATAAATAAAAACAGGGGTGGGCTGGAGGGGGCTCGAAAGGGCTCGCGCGAGCCCCTTGTTAAATTATACTAAGGCTGGCAAGCCTCTTGTTAATTTAAGAGAAAATAATATTATGTGATCAAATTAGTATATAACTGCAATTTCTGACTTATATATTATCTATGACAGCTTCAGTTTAAGCAGTAGTACAATTTTAGCCATTTACATTGATAAATATACGTTACACATTAATGTATTTAATAACAATCGATTGCTTATTTAATTGTTACATATAATTACACAGGAGTGATAAAAAATTCACTCCTTACCCAGAATACCGAAAATTGCTTTGAGATTAATCGAGCCCCTTGTTAACGTATTAGCAGCCCACCGATAAATAAATAATACTGTAATTGAAAGTCTTATAAAAGGTGAGATCAACTCGTTCTACTTATAAAGAGTGCACAGGACTCCAAGATCTTCTTATGATTGTAACGCCACTTATAATGATGAAAAATAAATAATATCGTTTTTTGGGTGAACCTGCCTGCTAAGAAAGCATTTTCCTGTCGCTCGTATTCCATAAATAGTTCTTTTCATACGTAATTTGCGGTTCGCGCGGGAAAACGAGTGTTGCCATCAATCAGATTATTGTGTGAGCTGAGAGGTGCGATTGCCGCCAATTTGTTCGGGCGCCATTAGCGCGCGCTGTTGTGCGCCGCCATTGTTGCTTTGTTTTGTTTTGCCCGAGAAATCGGGGGAATTCGAATTTCGAATGTACGATGTAATACATTGTTGGCTGGTCGGACATCAGTTTTTGTGTCAGCAGTATAATGCCAATAGTATACTTTGCCAGGACGTGAATAATGCTATAATTATTACAACAAGAAAGAAAATATATCGTTTCTTATTGCGCTACCATGTGGTATTTACTGAATAGCCAATACTATCAAGAAAGCTACTAATAAGAAAAATAGTATGAATTTTGTTATTGTGTTCTTAATTCGAATACGTTCGTGATTCGATCATAATTCTTTGAACTGTTCTTCTTTTAGTTTTGACAGTTAGGAAAAATATTTGAAACTATGATATATACATAGATACTTAGCACATGTCATGATGAAGTATTTGTAATATTAAAATAAGAGTTTTTCAAGTGGAAATAGGTTTATTTCGTTTGTACTTAAGAGAATTTAAATTTTCCTGATATAAGCGTGCAATTTTAGCAGTCTTATTTTATTTCTTTCAGAGGCATCCTCAGATGAGGATCACGTCAGTGAAATAACCATATATGCTTAATTTCTACATGTTTTCCAATATATAATAATAACTTTTTTTTTTATTATTCGATAAACTTGTTTTCTTTTCTGCATCACACCGAAGACGATATCTCCTCAATGATACAGTTAAGATACATGTTTTTAGGCACAAGTTGATAGGCAACAATAATAATAACTAAAAATGTAAAGATATCAATAAAGGTTAATTAAATGCCTGTGTGGTCGAGTGGTCAACATCGTTGGCTACCGCTACGGAGGGCACGGGTTCGAATCCCGGTACGGGCAGTTTTATAAATTGTTTTTTCAATCGATTTATGAATTTCTGTTCAAAGGCATGGATGTATGTGATGTCTTGAATTCCCCTCTCCCACCCATCCTATCCTATGAACGGGGCGTATGGATAGCGATTAGCTAACCACTAGTCCTGTCCTTGCCCTTTCCTTCTATTCCTACTCTCTTTGGAAAAAGAGAGGTTGAGCAACTGAGTAACAAGCAGTTCTCGTAGAAACATTTCTGTTGAGATAAACTCCATTAGGAGTCCATATGCTCCATATTGGGAGCGGACATGGGAAAAAAATACATTTAATTGGTATAACTACACGTAAAAAAAATAATTAAATAATAATAAGCAAGAATGATAGTTAATGGCACTAATGAAACAACTTTTAATTTTGAAACAGATATGATAACTATAATAACTAACAATAAATCAATTCTAGTAAATGTCATGACTTGATTCTGTCACAATAATAGTTTTCTACTTGTTAATCGATTTGAAATGAGTGGTCAGGGGCCGTAAGGGCTTGTCGATTCTCAATAAGGGCTTCTTCTATAATCACAGTCACTGAAGTGCAATGGGGTTGTAAATCTTGTACACACTAGCAGCATATTCTATACGAATGAATTCTAACCCTTATTATACAACGTTTGTTTGTTAATTTTAGCATAGGTATTTTAAAAAATATTTGATATCGGCAGCTTTATCAAAGAGTCTTGTTAATAGACGAAATTTTGCCAGTCACAAACTTTTATAAAACAACAGTTTTTCGGTCGCTTTTCAAAAACCAAAGATTAACAAATATTTATATGCGTCATGTTTATTTCTGTGCATACAAAATGCATGACATATCGTAGAGTCTGAGAAAGAAAAACTAACCAAAAACTAACCAAAATGTAATTTCGACAATATAAATATTTTACTCCTCGAGTTGATGTCAGAGTGCATATTAATTGTAGATTTTTATATTATTATAACATAATGAATATATCTCGATTAACAATTAAAGTCACAAAGAAAAATAAAAAAAATATTCCATGCCACCCCAAGTGGTTTGTCTGCAGACATCTTCATCTGACAAAGGGTCAGTCACTCTATTACAAGAGTACTCACTCCTTCGCACTTATTTTACAGTAGCGTACAAAATTTTGCATTTAAAAAACATACGTGAGACGACAGATTTTCTTGAAACAAATTACAAATGAATATTTTTATTGGAATTATTTAATACTCAAATTTCAAGTAATAGTAAGCTTTTGGGAAAGAAAATTTTGTATTTTATTTTAATTTAAGATTTCGACTGCAGGTGCTTGGTGGAATTTCAATATTAAATTTGAATTGTTCAAATTATGTACATTTACACAGATTTTGTCACTAACGACCCGGGTTTCGCCTTTCGGCATCTTCGGGCATTCAAGTGCACGGATGAACTTGTACTGACGCTTAGTAAATGAATGTTTCGTGTTTATATAATAAATAAATGTATCATTGAGCTTAAAGCCATTGCTGGCAAAAGAGAATAGCCCATGAGAATGCCCACAGATTTGAATGGTGAGAAGTTTTAAGAATCAAACAAAAATAAATATAATCCTTAAGGTAAAGTGGCTAGATAGTGACGTGAGAAAGAAAAATACTCTTACATACCAGTACCGCGACGTCACTGTACCCGTATTTGGTACTGTCCGAAAATTGCAGGCGAATCCGCGAGGGGGCGTCGGAGTCTTTTTTAAATTGAATTTATCCCGATGCGATTGTTGCGCCCCCTCCCCTTCGTTCGATTCTTCGGCGAATTGACCCCCTGCGTACGAGCTGTCAGGGCGACAAATGGTGCGATAACTTAACAAGAGTTGAAGCTTTTTACGCGCAAGGGTCACTTGACGTTCATCGTAATCGGTGACCACCATCTTGAAGGTTATTTGACGATCGCTCAACAAAGGTCGATTTAAACTCTTGACAGACTGTCCATTATCAATTTGATTGGATTTTAAAAAAATGAACGGATTCTTCCGCGCAAGATTTTCCGGAATACGAACTCTCCGTACACAAATACTTCCATGGAATATTTTTTCCCATGTAACGCGGTGGAACGGTGTTACGACACCTTTTTTCTTGACATATTTAATGTTTCAAATTATTTTCATTTGAAAACTTTTTATTTTTATGCCGTCATGATTAGGGCATCCAATCCAGGGATCCAGTTCAATTTTCTGGTCCCAAAATCCCGGGATTGATATGGTCGCTATCCCGGGATTGAGAAATTTTGAGGAAATCCCGAAAATTGACACGACATTGGCAAATTGTGGATTTCAATTCCTCGGTGAGCTAAATTAATGAGCGAAAATTAATCAATCCTGAAATCCAGGGATTAGAAAAAGGCTCCGGGATTGGATACCCTAGACATGATTTCCTTAAAAAGTAATTACAGTAAAAAAGAATAATCATAGCTAAGATTAGATCAACAAAATCGATTTCTGTTGTAAGGAGTTTTTATTTGTAATATATATCCTTAGCACTCTTAAATCAATCTAAAATGTCAAAGCGAGAGCGATTAGTTACAGAGGTAGTGGTACTAGCCCTATCTTTATATCTTTACTCTCTTTAAAAAAGACAAGTTGAGCAAATGATTAACAAGCAGTTCTCGTAAGATGAGATACGTCCATTAAAAAGCCATATCGTCTACATTGAGAACGGACATGAATTAGAAAAAATCTTTTGATCTTAAGATTTGAGTACCAGCACCTTTTATTTTTTTAAAAAAACACTGCTCCCATGTATGTACACACAAAACTTTTGACATAGACTTTTTACTTTATGTATGGATTTCTTATAAAAGTCATAAATTATTTAAATGTTTTTATTCCTTCTATGTCACAACAAACCTGAAAACCGTTAAAAATGGTTGAGTGTTCATGCATAACCTAGTATAACATCATCCTTCTATTCTTACTTTGAAGATAGAGAGATAAAAAAACTGACTCATTACAACGACTTTGAGTAAAATGCTTTAAAGGATAATATGCTTCTTACTATGAGACGTGATTAAAAAAATCAACTTCAGCCAAGGGAGGGCTGGAGGGGGGACAGAAGGGCTCGCGCGAGCCCCTTGTTAAATTATACTTAGTCCGGCGAAACCCTTGTTAATTTAAGAGAAAACCATATTCTCAGATCAAATTAGTGTATAACTGCAATATCTGACTTATGTATTATCTACGACAACTTCAGTACATACAGGAGAACATTTTTGACCATTTAGATTGATCAGTTTGCGGTAAATTGCATATTGTAACAAATTATAAGTGAATCAAGTAACAAACGATTGCTTATTTTAGTATTGCATATAAATGCATAGGAGTGATAGAAAAACACCCCTTCGCCAAACAAAACATCGATAATTGCTTTGAGATTAAGCGAGCCTCTTGTTTACGTATTGGTGGCCCACCACTGACTTCAGCAATACAATAGTATTATCATCATTATATAAATGTCTCCTTCTTTCAATCAATTTCTATTATAGAACCGTCATGAAAATATTTTATTACTTTGATACAATTCTATCAATTATTGCTGTTCCCAAATCCTTTGAAGAATTCAAAATATTTTAAGCTTCCTTGTCACAAAAAAAAAACGAATGAATCGACTTGGTGTCGTATTTCAATTCTTTTTGTGATAATAAAATGCTAAATATAAAAGATATTTAAAATAAACCATGTGTTTAACAAAGGTTTGCTGACTAATAATATTGTGTGATCATCATTTGTTGGGATGATGGGACTGCCCGCAGCTTCTGTCACACTTTATTGATCTGTCAAACCGACTTATCTGTCAGACGACTGTCATATTGATATTGGTTGCATACGTCGTAGAACCATGGCGCTCAATCGTTGTCTTTTGTTATATTTATCTTATTTTATAAAATTCATTATCTTTCATTTTACATTTGTTAACAGTTTTATAGCGGATAATTCATGAAATTTGTGATAAATACCTAGTAGGGCTTATACAAAAACCGGTTTTCGAATGTCAATATTGTTCGAAAACCGGTTTCATCCGGTTTACGAAGTTTTTCAAAAAATGAATAATTCTTCAACAGAAGTGTTTCTTTGATAACTGCTTGTTACTCAGTTTGCTCAACATCTCTTATAACCAATGAGAGTAGAAATAAAAAATAAAGCTAGCAAAGGACAAGTGGTTAGCCAATCGCACTCGCTACGCCCCATTTTTAGGATAAGATTGGTAGGCGGAGGAAATACATGACGTCACATGCATCCATATCTTTGACCATAAATTCATAAATCGATTAAAATACAAGTTGGTTGTTGACTATTCCACCACCACCCGCTTTGTGTAT
Organism: Himalopsyche anomala; assembly: GCA_031772345.1. NCBI lineage: Eukaryota > Metazoa > Arthropoda > Insecta > Trichoptera > Rhyacophilidae > Himalopsyche > Himalopsyche anomala. The sequence goes on along the minus strand of CM062832.1, from coordinate 20,267,831 downwards.
GCCGACGCTGTTTTACGCCTGCCTTTCATAACACAATACGAACAAGAAAGGAAGCGGATTTACTCCTCATTTTCTTGGCCCGACACAGAGCTACACATGACTTATCTTTTAGCCATGCATTTTGATTGAAATATCAATTTGCTTATCTATCCGTACTCCAATTTGAGTCCGTGACCTCTGTAACCGAAGCCCTTGTAAACGTTGACCACTCGACCACGTAGCTGGCAATATTTATTTAATACATACAAAAAACCAACAAAGAAGTTGTATAAGTTATTTAAATTTATTAAATTTATCTAATATTTGATTTACAAAATAATTAATTCTGAAAACAAATTTTGATTTATATTTGAAATCAAAATCGTAATCAAATAGAAAATTTAACGTTTACAAATAAAAATATCACACAACCACAAGTTTGGAGCCACTGATGCTCATATTCAGTAGAATATATATCAAATATCTACTTACTTCAATGACTTTTTGTATCAGAAGAGATGGAGAATGATTGCTAGACAATGAACTTGCTAGATAATGAATATTTTCAGCTTGATCGAGTACGTACCAATGTTTTCGTTTTATGTCGATCGAAGTTACGATACTCACCTGGTTGTTACTATATATAACTGAGTCCGCTGAAATTACAGTCTTCTTAAGCGGTTCTCAAATGGGGTTCAGTAACGTAATGTTTAAGATTCCAAATAGTAATCAAAAAATCAAAACTTTTAAGCATTCTCCGCATTCAGTGGAAGGCATCTTAATAAATTTTGTTTTACTGCAACTGCAGGATATCCAGTCGTACACTGTCGGAGTACAATATCTGTGGTACTGCAGATAATTATAGTCAATATATAAAATATTCTGAAATCGAGATAAAAGTACATAGCAAGGCATACATGCTCAAGAATTTTAGATTGAAAATATCTTGATTTGATATTGAATTCGCCGGGATTTAAACTTAAGCCCATTTGGTCGATAATTTGCAGTTTTTATCATTAGACTAGAAGTAAGAATTGAAGAGTAAGGCTAGTAACGTCGACTAGTGTGTACTCATTTTTTATGAGCATTAGGATAACTCAACCACTCCATACATCCATAAATTGATTAATAAAAACACAATCTTCCTTTGTACTTATATCCATTTATTTTTATTATGATCAGAAATGATATTTAGTTTTATATAAATAACACTGCTTAATTATATTTCTTCTCAATTGAAAATCCTCGCCATGAGTGAAACCGGTCCTGATCATTATAAGTACAAAGGAATATTGTGTTTTTATTAATATAATGCCTTTTCACCAAGTATTGACAGTTTACACCCTAAAAGTGATTGTAAATTGATTGAAAAATCTATTGAAAGCGTTCAGAAACAAAACATATTTATTCATATAATCTTTGCAAACTATTTTTTATATATTATATTATGGCGATTTTGTTTTTCCGTTTCCGAAATCTTTTCAATACATAAATAATCACTGTAATATTTTCTTTAAGAGCCATTCGAACAGTAAACTGCTTAAAAATTATCACAAATTGCACAAAACAAGACACAAACAGGCAGTCAATACTCAATTCCTTACCTCTTTTACGCCTTTCAAAGCAACCACTCTATCACAGCTTTGGCATTTTATCATCTATCTACCCACCGCAAAATCTACCCTCGATTTAAAACCGTCTGGAGTGAATGGCGAATGCACTTCAAACTGCATTTCAAGTACAGTGCTAGATTTGGTCCTGAATCGTTGTACTACAGTTGTTTATCACATTTTTCACATTATTATTTTGCGATATAATTTTTTCATACATATGTTTCGTTGATATTGTTTTTGGAAAGGAATTTAAAATTTTATACAGAATGTAATTGTATTTCTTCGCCGAAATAAAATTATTGAATAATTAAATTTTCTTTTATTTGAATTGGCACATACTAATTCAAAATTCGTCACAAATTCCTGTTCAAGCAATTAATTGGTAATTTAAGGCGCATGAATCATAAGTCAGATTAGTTCTTCTTTACGCGTTGAAGGTTGTTTTTTTGTCAATCTTTGGTGACAAAATAATATATGTGAAAATGAGAGATCTTTTATATTGTAAACTATATGTATATAGTTAAAAACACTAACAATATAACTATGTTATTTAAATGTTTCTTTTTTAATAAACATCTGTTATTAATAAAAAAAATATATTATGTTCGCTCCCAATGCGGAGCATATGGACTCCTAATGGAGTTTATCTCAACAAAAGTGTTTCTACGAGAACTGCTTGTTACTCAGTTGCTCAACCTTTCTTTTTTCAAAGAGAGTAGGAATAGAAGGGTAGGGCTCGGACAGAACTAACGGTTATCTAGTCGCTCTCCATACGTTCTGTTCATAGGATAGGATGGGAGGGGGGAATTCAAGACATCATATACATCCATGATGCCTTCGAACAGAAATTCATAAATCGATTGAAAAATCAATTTATAAAACTGTCCGTTTTGGGATTCGAGCCCGCGACCTCCGTAACCGAAGCCAACGACGTTGACCACTTGACCACACAGGTGGCTAATAAAATATAACACATAATTTCAGCTGTTGGGAAAACTGTGTATGTACAATATGGACAAAAATAATTATTTAAAAAATCTGATTATTTTATAAATACTCGTACAAAAAAGTATAATTTCGTTGGTGAATATATTTACCTTTCTACACAATGTATTTAAACAAAATAGTTTTTTTGATAAAATTGAAAAAATAAAAATCAAAAATTAATATTTCATATTTGTTGTGTTAATTATTAGTACAGTGTTTAAATCTTAATAAAAAAATCTATAACGACAAAAAAACAGCAAAATCAGTTTAAGAAATTGAATTAGAACATCAAGGATTCTCATCATCATTCTTTCCAGAGAATAACTGGTTAAGCATCCCTGCAGACAGCCTGAAGGTGATAGAGACAGTACTTAGGTGTTTTGTTTGTTGTTTGTTCACCTCCTCGTTACGTCAAATGGAGTGCGTTGATCAAATGAGAGACGGCGGTAGTAAAGCTAGCAACCTGCTTCCGGAAAAGCTTCACCGGATATTGTCAGACACTTCCCCTTTGCGAGCACTCTGTTATTGGCAACACTGCTAATATACTAAGGGATTATTCTGCTACGGTTGGCACCTGTCAAATGTTGTTTGCTTGCTGCAGTTAATTACAAATAGTTATCAGTTGATTCACTGCGAATGACTTTTTTAAAGATACGTAATTTTGCACTTTTTTTCTGGTGGTATCTGAAATTGATCAATATTTATATGCTAGAGAAAGCATTTCAAATATGACATTATTTGAATATGATTACATATCGACAATGTATTCATATCATATCGACTGTGGAAAGGAACCCACAGTTTTTTCAAAACAGGTTTTTTTCGATAATCGCAATGTATACAACTTAATACACGTTCCATCAAAAGGGCGTAAGCTGCAAATGCCGAATTAGTATCTAAATTTAGCTTTTAAGTTTGAAAAATATGACCTTGTGTAAAATTAAAACCAAGAAAAAAGACTGAAACAAAGGTTTTTCCTAGACAATTTCTTTAATTAATATTAGATTATGTCAATTTAACACCAGTTTAGAAGTGTCCGTGCACTTCAAGGTTGTGTATAATTCATTATTTGCATATGGCACAAAATCATCAAAACACGTTTTTTGCGCCTCCTGTACAATTTGATATGTGTGAGTTACGTTCTTTTTCCTTTCCACAGTCGGTATGAAATTATACTTTTCATAAGCGTTAAGGGTCGTAGACAGATACCATCAAGATTTTTTCAAATTGTATTAATGCAAGCATACATTCTAGAAAATCATAAGCAAAAAAAAGTAATTGCATTAATTGATTTTTTTGTTGAGAAAACTACAACTGCTGTATTTGCGCGTAGGAATTTGTATGATGTTGACCACTTTTCACTGAGGGTTTTATTTGTATTTTAGTGAATTTTTGATTTAAAAGTTATCAGCATATATATAGCTTTCAAAATTATCTATCAATGTTTCACAAAAAAAACTTGTTCCTTGCGAAGGACGTATAAGTCGCCAGTTCTAAGGGCCGTTCGACTAATCAACTCAATGTCTAGAGAAGTAGATATTTTAAGTAATAGTAATTGTGAACTGTTTGTTAGGTTTTTCTTTTTTATTTCTTTATTTTGATGTACTGTTTTTTTTTTCAATATATTTGTCAAGTGCTTGGCGAATTGGCGTCAGCTGTAATTTCATGAATTGTGATTTTAATTTTTAAACAATAAATAAATAAATAACTCAATTTCACGAATTTTTAAACTAACTGTCGTGTTTCTTAAAAGGGCAATATACCATTTAAGCAAAAGCACAATACTATTCGCTTAAATATCTCTGTTATCCAGTCAGGAGTGGGCTGGAGAGGGCTCGGAAGGGCTCGCGCGATCCCTTTGTTAAATTTTACTACGGCCGGCGAGCCCCTTGTTAATTTAAAAGAAAAAAATATTATCAGATCGAATTAGTATATAGCTGAAATTTCCGACTTATTATCTACGACAGCTTCAGTATACACAGTAGTACATTTTTAGCCATTTGTATTGATAAGTTTGAGGTAAATTGCATATTGTTACATATTATAAGTATGTTAAGTAACAATCGATTGCGTATTTGAAGTATTGCATATAATTTCATAGTTATAGAAAAAAAAGTCACTTCATCCGCAGAACACCTAGAATTTCTTTGAGTTTAGCGAGCCCCTTGTTAACGTATTGCCAGCCCACCGCTGTTTGCAGTTCAATTATTGTGACATACTAATTGTAACAATAAAAAAAAATGGACAACTTAAAAAACAGTAGACGCTCCATTAGCTGTTATATAAATTCTAATGTAAAACAATTGAAACTTTCAACAATACCCACTTTGCATAAGTATCTTTTGTAATGAGAGGAGTTTTCCACTTGACTGCTGGCTGTCTGCCGCGGCGGAAAATGTCACGAGTGGAGCAGAAGTGAAGAGTGGCGCGAAGTGGCGCCCGCCACTCAATTAATGGGCGTTCATTATGGCACCACTCGACGGCTGGTGATGATAACAACCACTCCAATTGACTGTCTTCCTCGCTGTCCTTTTTCAAGGACAAGACTTTATCTGATGCCAAATTTCAATTAATTAATTTAAGTACAACTGATTATCGGTTAGCCAGACTAAGAGTGAGTCACCAAAATTAAGACCATTTGTATTTTTTTTTAAATTATGGGACCTCTGACTAGAAAAAAACATTTTTTTTTTGATGCACGTGCGCAACTAGTTACACAACCAGTGTTATAATAAAGTTTTTCAATACAAATATATTTTATACAATTTAAATCGCTCGCAAATACTAAATTTGGTTATGTACCTATTACAAAATGAAAAATTTATTAGCACTACAATAAAATAATTTTGTTTTCACAAATAGAAAAATCGATATATTTAAAAAATATATTAATATATTTACGGTTTAAAATAGTCAAAAAGATAAAATACATTGGTATTTTTTGACCTTCTTACAATGGAGTTCTACCAAGTAAGAACCAATTTAATCAATGTTTTTATGTTGTCTATTGTGATACTGAAAACAGATTTTTTGAATAATTAGCTAAATGCCGATCTTTTACTGAACACATCCGTCTTAAGTTATTGCCTTTGTTGAACAGTATTTAATCCGCTGGTTTACAACCATTTCTCGTTTAAATAACATTTAAAAATATGATCCATAATGAATCCATAAGCTCACAAATTTGGATATGACATTAAAAAATGAATAACAACACTATTTGATAAGACAACGGTAACAAAATCGGGAAAATATTTACTAAGCGTCTTCAAACATACCCCTTACATTGTTTTTAGAGTACATACCATCTCTTGATATCGTCTAACAATAGGGTCTAAGTACCGTTCATTCCAACCCTCGGAATTCCAATTGTTTTCCTTGTAAAGTGTTCACAGTTTTTCTTAGCGTTTCTTGTTTTCTCTTAGCTTCTACTGGCAAATTTACTTAATGCACTTAATACGCTTTTCTTGTAACGGTGTTTCATTTTACACTGTTGTTTTAATAGCTTTTGGCGCTTCAGTAAATCAATATATCGACTGTGGAAATGAAAAATGACGTAACCCACAGATATCAAATTTTACAGGAGGCGCTAAAAACGTGTTTGGATGATTTTGTGACATATGCAAATTATGAATTATACACAACCTTGAAGTGCACGGAGACTTCTAAAATGGTGTTAAATTGACATAATCTAATATTAATACGATAAATTGTCTAGGAAAAACTTTTATTTCAGTCTTTTTTATTGGTTTTAACTTTTGACAAGGTCATCTTTTTCAATCTTAAAAGCTAAATTTAGATACTAATTCGGCATTTGCAGCTTGCATCTTTTTGATAGAACGTGTTTTAGGTTTAATTCATTGTGATTACTTAAAAAAAGATGTTTTGAAAAAACTGTAGGTTACGTCCTTTTTCATTTCCACGATCGATATGCAATACTACAAAATTAATAAAATACATAAACAATATATTGTTTATATTAATAATTATGAAAATTTACACATTGCATAGTAAAAAAATATATTTCTACTCTGTGTTGCATAGAATATCACTAAATAAATTGCTTAATTTTAAAATTAAGCGATCTATTGGAACAGATGTATTTAAAACATACATTTTAGTACGGTCAGTTAAAATATCATCGTTAAAAGAAAATTGTTTAAAAATTTATTTACTAATAAAATTTTTATGATATTAAAATGATTATCAATAAAAAATAATTAACGAGACAGCATAATTGAAGTAAATAATTACTTACAACCTGCTCCTAGTTCTTATTCTTGATATCACTATCTCGTTTAATTAAATATTTAATACGAAATAACATATTTATGAAAATATTAATAAATATATTTGTTATAATGATTTCACACTTAAAGCCATTTACAATCTCTTTGATATTTATTATAAAGGTAAAGATATGGAAAACATTAGTAAACACGGGTGTTATTTCTCACAAGTATCTTTATAAATAGCCCAATTAGAGGTGAAGTGAGTCAAGCGGTATTTTAAAAAAATAAGTTAGATGCGTTGTAATATTCTACACGTCTTAAAGTATCGTTAAAGTGAAGTAACCTCAGTTAATACACGTTGCAATAGTGTTATCTCCGTAAAATAAAAATATGCAATCCACCAAAACGCTAAATAAAGACGTGATTGTACTTAAAAGTCCGAAAAAAAAGTTTTACCATTTTTCTGGCTGTCCCAAATATGATATTTCATTCAGGTAAATATATTACATCATCATCAGAGCTCAGAACGGAAATTTTGTTTGTAGTTTAATAAAAAATACCTCCTCACTAAAATGTTGTGATTAAATAATATTTTTAAATAATTTGAAAGAATAATAATCCAGATCATTGGTTTTTTATAAACAAGAAACAGTAGTTGTATGTATAAGTTTCTATGGTATATTAAAAAAGCGACTGACAAAACGAGATTGAAAAAAAAACCTGGCTTTACACGATCAGCGCCCCTGTCGGCGTCTTTTCAAGGTAATTAAGTGTAATTCAGAAGATCTACCTGTGAATATGCCTTGTGAACTACACAGCCCATACATTTTTAGGGATGGCACAAAAAGATTGTCGATATATATATATACTACACATTATAATTAAATATTAAAAAATATTGGTTACTACTTTTTAGGGTTTTGAGTATTTTTACGCCATTTTCACATTTCATAACAAAATCCCACGGATATGAAAATAGAAGAAAACCTTACATTTATAATATTTTAATATTTTAAAGTCAAAGTGTTTGAGTTTCCTTCTCTATTAATTGAAATTACATTATGTGGTTTGCCTTTCAATCAACTACACCAGTGGAGGGGAACTTACGGCCTCTTGGCTACTCTGATGCGGCCTTTTGACTTGATCAAAATATTCACTTTGATCAAAAAATTATACGCAAGCTTTTGGAAAAATAGCGTAATCAACCCATTATATGTTCGACAGGCCAAAAAAAAGGGGAGTTGGTATCAACGTTTTCTTTACTGCGGCTTTATGTGAAATCAGATAAATGAATGTGGCCTTTAGAAATTAAAAGGTTCCCCACCCATAACTACACTTAAAATTTTCGATTTCGTTTAATTTGTATTTTTGCCACTTCATTACTGTAAAATCAAGCCAGAATATTAACTCTTAGACAGCTGCTTATGAATTCTACGGTGGCGTTTTATATTTTTAACCATGTCATAAAAAGGTTAACTACAGTATTAGTTACACTATATTTTAATATTATAAATATTTCGATTTTTTTAAATAATATATTATGGATTGCCAAAGTGGCAACTTACTAAGTAACTAAGGAATGGCCCGGTAAAAATAACAACCATGTCTTTCTCGATTGCGTGAGGTGTATCACGGAATTTAAACACATTTCAATAAAGTCATCGAGAATTCTTATACCTTATTTATTTCATTCGCGGTATACCTTATCGGATCCATCAAAATATCCGTGACGATGTTAGCAATCCCGTAAATGTTCAAAGATAACGATATAATTGAAGTAACAAAAAACGTTTTAGCAAGCTACAAACAGAAGCAACCCGCGCGACTTACTATAAAATAAATATCAAATAAATAGAGAGACTTATTGGTTGTTGTATTTTATTCGTAAGATTTTTATAATCATCGATCTAAGAGTATAATTTCTTTTTTTGCATTTTTTCGTAGAATGAATGAAAAATAATTTAATACACAGCTTATCATTACATCATTTACTTAAGGCATAAGCCGGCAGTAGTTATTTATGAAACCCCTAGTTAGTTTGACCAGGTTAGATTTGGTTAGCTTAATTTGATTCATTTTATGGTAAAAAATAGTAACGTTTTTTATGACACAATAATTAATGTTAATATAGGAATGAAAAAGTTCTGTGGGACCATAGTATATACACTTTCAATACAGTCAAACTCGATTATTACGATCACCGAAATAGCGAGATCTCGGGTGTTATGAGGAAATATTTGTTAGCATTTTAGTTTATGGTTTTCTCCATACATTTATTCACTTTTATAATGAGCTACTTCTAGGACATACCGATCAAAAACATGGTAATTTGAAAGGAAATTCAAGTACAATGAGAAAGAAAACAGCGAAACAAGCATCAATTTTTAATTTTATAAGAAAAGTAGATTGAGAGAAAAATGTAATATGTGTGTAACGCAGCGATTTCCAAACTGGGAGGCGCGCCTCCCTGGGGAGGCATGGACTATTGCAAAGGGAGGCGCGAACAGTCCAACATATTTATTTACCCTTTAAAACGTGTCTTTATTACTATATGAAATAAAGTATGGGGAGGCGCGAAGATATTTTTTTCTTCAAAGGGAGGCGCAATGACAAAAAGGTCGGAAACCACTGGTGTAACGGGTAATAAATAAATTCTAATTGTGTATTTGTGTTTGAATTGCGACTTTTTGTGTTATGTGACCGCTCCAGATACTCCATATTTTTATGTGTTGGGTATGTTTGTAAGAATTTAAAAATACCTATTCTCTGATATAACGAGTAATGCTTTTAACGAGCAGATTCTGTCGGTCCCATCTTTTTCGTAATAACTAAGTTTGCCTGTATTTTATAATTTACAACATATAATGAAGTTCAATCATTAAATAAACTTTGATATTGAAACAATTGCTGGGGTTTTTATCTTAGTAACTAACCATTTAAAAAGACAACCAACTGATTATTTTGATATTTAATATAACCTAATTATACCTATAAAATAACCGACAACAGATTACGTAATATACAAACCATATAATAAGCTTTCTATTAGCCTTTGTTCTCACTGAAACTAAATATACATAATATTAATTCACAAAGTGGTACTTGTTAATTTGTATAATATAATGTTGTACTGTGTAAATCTCTTACGTTGTCAGAAAATCCGACAAAATCCTCAAAGTTCAAAGCCTGGTCCAAGAGAGATTTGAGCTCGACTTCTCAAAGGTGTTGGATTTCATTTCCTTTAACAGAGTCTCTTTCCTTTGCCCGGTCAATTCTGAATATTTAATGCCCAGCTCATTGGATTATTCTCGGTTTTCTACTGGACAGTAGTATTATACTAAGTATTCACCAGACTTGAAAACTGTTTTGGTTTATTACTTACCGACAATTCATAGTTGAAAGCAAGAGAAAAAGAATATTTAACATATTCACTTATGATGATGAACATATGCATATGATGAAACTCGACATTATATTATTTAGAATGATATTTTTTTAATCAATTTTCAAACGAAGTGGTTATTTTTTAGTAACCTATGAACTAAAAACATTTTTTTGGTGAAAATAAATAAATATATTTTGAAGTTCTTAATCGGCTAACTTGATATGTTCTTAGATTGCAAAGAAGACACCATTTATATCAAATCATTTTGCTAAAAATACTGTCCAGAATGATTTTGTTAACAAAAATATTCGTTACATGTTTTAAATTACGTATTATTTTTGACCAAAAATTTTCTTATGACAACGTTATCATTGGTTCTTTTGTGGAAATAAAAACTTCCCTGAAATAAAGACCGTAAAATTATCGAACTCTACTAACTTAGTAAATCACTGCATTATCTCACTTTTTAAATATTTGACATTACAGCTAATGCCAATGCGCCAAATATTTTGAATTTGAATGATCTATGAGAACGAACGAGATAAACTCGAGGAGAACTAACATTTTTAAATTGAAGATGTGTCAGCAGGATCAAAAAAAATAAATTAAAGGACAAAGTAATTATCAAATTCTTAATCTCCATTTCGGATTTTTTTTTTAATTTATCGAACTAAAAAAAAATTAAACATTTTAATACAATTTTATCAAAAGTGTATTTTGACGGAAACAAAATACGTCACAAGTAACCAGTTCATGTATCTACCATAAAATCGTAAAATAATAATAAAAAAGTGTGTTTATATTTTAACCTATCGCTTTTTTGTTATTAACTCGTAGCTTCATAAATAAAAACAAAAAAATAGAGTTGAAATATATCCGACACAGTTTCGTCCAGCGTATCATTTATTACTCAGTACAAATAATTGCCAGCAATCATGTATGTGGCATTGTAGCAGTATTGAACCATAGTCACGTTGATTGGTAAGTTTTTATACCATCGCACCGTTGTAATTAGCAAGGAAGGTAAAAACACATCAAGAGACGCCGCTGAATCGGTCACAGTGTGACAATTAACTCATCAACTAAGACCGATTTAATTTTTCACACACTGGCAATCTCACGTCAAGATTTGCTTGTTTTGACGCTGGTTGCTTTGATGATGCAACAATGGAACGATCCGATTCTAAGAGTTTTGCGATATTTTCATTTAGACCCGAATACATACACTAGGCACAACCAATTTAAGTCAATTTGTGTATACTATCAAATTGAAATAAAAAACAGTTTTAAGGTGTTTACTTGGTGCATTTTCAACTTCGTTTCAGTTGAAAATGCTTTTCATGTGCGAAATCGGTCTTTATCATATTAAATAAACATGGAATAAGTTCAAAAGAGTGTTTTTTGTAGGGCTGTGGAGTTGAAGTAGGGGCCGGAGTCGTAAAAATGAGCGGTTCGATTTTTTTTTTAAATATATATTTAATGATGTGTATATTGCATGTTTGGCTGACTAAAGTTGATCTGATAAAATACACACATAAATATATATATACATAAGTTAAAATGAAATTATTTTAAAAAATTGTCGGAGTTGTCTTTTTTTTACACGACTCCAGCCCTAGTTTTTTAATCATGAGATTTTCGAAATGTAAAATTATATTACCTGCCACAACAAAAACTTGTAAAATATAATAATATTGAAAAGGTGCTTTATTTATAGTTCTTTCATCCCTTAATTAATATAAACGTCATATTTTTTAACCTTCCAACGTTCGAAAAAATCTCGATTATCAAATCAAATGTTTTAACATCAAATTAATAAGTATTTTTCTTGTTTTTGTTATGTCACTTTTATTTTAATCGCTGACTCCCATCTTCTTCGTCACAATCCATAACATAATTTTGACAATCCTTATTTTACGATTCAATAACATTTATTTATATATCCATATATAATTACTTTTTTATTTAGATACTTATACTATAAATGGATTCCGAAAAATCACATCAAATCAACGGAATATATTTTTTTTCTTTAAACATGTTTGTTTCCTTAGCCCAACTTAAGAGACACCATTTTGTATCGTTGCTATTAATCCTGACAAAGGTTTTATAAAACAGATTTTTTTAAAGTAAATTGGTGAACTATTCAATCTGGAAAATATGTATCAAAATTTTAGAATTAACAACTTAAATTGGTAGTTTGAATCAACATGCTTTTTTTCTAATATTTACTCATGAATATTGTCAGCATTTTAATTATTACTACGATAAATTATTGTATTGAATGGAATTGTGCTACTTCTATCCATTTTATATAATTGCATATATAGAATTGAGAACCTCACGATTTAAACACTTATGAATTGAAACGTTAAGTGTTAATAAAGTGTTTAGCTATTGCACGATGTAATTAGTCCTTTGGGGTCAAGAAAAACTAGTGCTACTAATCAGCAACACATGTTGAAGTGATTAGTACATTTTTTAAAACAAAATCTCAAAATAGGGTATTTGTTTACCTAATGAAGATGAAGATCATGATTATATGCATTTATTAATAATATTTAATGTATATATCGGGTCCGTGGCAATGTTTCCTCTAAGGCAAGAGGTTAGCTGCGCGGAAATTTCAAAGGCTGCGCGGAGGATGCGCGGACCGATCAAATATTAATTGACCAACTGTCTTGTAGTGCGCGCCAACCCGGAATGAGTGCGCGGGGGCTTCCCAACTGCTGCGCGGCTGCGAAAATTGTGTAGATATGTGTATACTATCTATCATAACATTGAAATCATTTAAATAAAAACAGCTCGTGTTGTATTTTTTTCTTTTTTAATATGATACGGGTACTCAAGTAATATGAAACTTAATTGTTTTACAATGTTTATGAAAACCATCTCATTTTCTTTTATACTCTTACAGCCTACAGGATCTTCAAAGTTAATAATATTAATTAATCACTAGTTTAACATTCAATACCTTACAATTACTGCGTCTGCACGTCTTGGTTTTTTCCCGTCGATTTTCCCGTCGCCACAAATGAAGTAGCGAATCAGTTACCTGGTGTACGACGCCATAAATATGGCAGGTGTAATTTCGCACTAGCATTAATAAAGAAATAAAACTTAACATTAATTCATAAAGCAAGCGCCGAGCGCTGGCCTGCAAAAAAATGTATATTTCCACTCGTGAGGTATTCGGTCGGCCTGCCGGCCTGCAGAAACTGTTTTGAATTAACAAGGGACTCGATTTGAACGAACGATTTTGACTCATCATCATCACGCATTTTGTATGTTTGTGTTTTGTACGCTCACAATTGAACACATTGTCACCAGCTTAATTTTACGACACCAAAAAGTTTACGATTTGCTATATGGAAGATTTTTAAACGTCATTGAAAAGTTCTATACTTAATACTTTCGATGGATTCGGCGGTAACTTTGTGGAAGTTCATTTTAATATAAAATTAAAATAACTTAGATTATTCCACGTATTGTGTTAAAAAATGTGACACGTGTTTCGCCTCTTTCAAAGGCATCCTCACACAACTACTTTCGCAAATGTTTGCTTAAGTACAAATGATTTTAATTTTACTATTCTGAAATATTATAATAAAAATCAAATAAAATGGGATGCAAGGAAGAGATGATAGAAAAACAAACAAACGATAATGGTAATACAAATGACATTTGCATTAAGAAATGAGGATGCCTCTGAAAGAGGCGAAACACGTGTCACATTTTGTAACACAATACGTGGAATAATCTAAGTTATTTTTATTTTATATTAGTTCTATACTTCTTTACTCACGGTGATATGAGGCGTGTTAAACACTTTTCCTATTACATTTTAAAATAGTCCGAGCTGTGAAGTAATCATGTTTTTGGTAGTACCGGAGTCGCTGTCATAAACAAACTGACCACTCCTACATCCTTTTTAAGACTTTTCCCTATCATATAAGACTAAGCATATTTTTAAGTCGGCTTGGGAATCGAAATCGCGGTTTGTTTACAACTTTTATATAAATATCATTTTATATAAAAATATATTGTTGTTTATTGTTAAGTACAGTACATGACATTACAGTAATGACGCCAATTCACCGTGTACTTGACAAATATAATGAGACAAAATATAAAATAAAACTACATAATACATCAAAATCAACATACAAAATCAAGAAATAAAATAGTAAAATTTAACATACAGTTTACAAATACTGTCACTAAAAATGTCCAATTTTCTAGCTAGGCAATGAGTTGATCAGTCAAACGGCCCTCGGAACTGGCGACTCATACGTCCTACGCGACGTTGGACATAGTTTCACCCACGTCAGAATAAACTGGGAGCATGTAAGTAAATAGTCATGAGGATTTCAGGATTATTAACTCGGCCCCGAAGAAGAAGAAAAAAATGCGTTAAACTTGAAAAAGCTCTTCGAGCTTCAAGAGAATGAAACGATAACATTCCTAAAAGAAATTTGGTGAGGTAGTATTCCTTTAAGGAATTATCAAAGGTGTTTCAATATTTTAATTAATTCGTTATTTTTTGTTACAGGTATGAAAAAATTTCACCTACAAGTAAACATCTAAATAAGTGAGTCAAAACAACTTTTTTTTTCACCACAATTTTGTGGTTCTTTTTGTTTAAGAAACTCTGACCATAAATATGTGATTTTCATGTTTTTTTTTTTGTGATTTTAACACACTGTTTATGTTCAATTAAACAAATAATCAGTGAGGTGTGAGGTATACCCTTTTTTACAACAGGTGGCAGTATTAAAGTATTATGTTTCTAAACGATCAGCTCGCTCCATTTCACTCACGAAGGTTAACCTTCAATGTCGACCTTTTATTTTCTTTGGGACTTACGAAATTTTTAAAGCTTCGTGATCAATATCATTGATGCAATTCATATTTAACACCGAATGGCTGCCAATACGTTAGCAATGGTCTCTCTGAATCTCAGAGCTATTCGAGACCACTGGAGAAAGAGCGGATTTTTTTATTTCTATTATTTAATTATACGCAAAAATTAACTTAGCCAATCGAATGTATATTTTATATACCAATATTATATTATATATATTTTTTTTACCATGTCCGCTCCCAATATGGACTCCTAATGAAGTTTATCTCAACAGAAGTGTTTCTACGAGAACTGCTTGTTACTTAGTTGCTCAACCTCTCTTTTCCAAAGAGAGTAGGAATAGAAAGATAGGGCTAAGACAGGACTAGTGGTTAGCTAATCGCTCTCGATACGTCCCGTTTATAGGATAAGATTAATTCAAGACATCGCACATACATCCATGCCTTTGAACAGAAATTCATAAATCGACTGAAAAATCAATTTATAAAACTGCCCGTACTGGGATTCGAACCCGTGCCCTCTGTAGCGGTAGCCAACGATGTTGACCACTCGACCACACAGGCGGCAAAAATAGCGAAGATTGCATGTTTTTTTGTAGTGTTAAATGAGATATCAACTAAACAAATATATTTTTTTAAATGTATGACAACATTTTTTTTCTTTTTAAGAGCTTTTCATTTGCAAGCTTCCTAAATATTTCATACAACGAAAAATATATTTTATTCTCACTTTTAGATAAACAAAAAAATTACCATGTACCTTTCCAATGAAGAGTTTTCCAATCATTATGGATTTTAATGTTTTTACACAAGTGTATCTACGAGAACTGCATGTTACTCAGTTGATCAACCTCTTTTAGGGATTTCACAAAACTAGTTAGCTAATCGCTTTTGCTACGTCCGGTTTTCAGGATAATATGAATGAAAAGGGCACATTTACGACATCCCATACATCCATGCTTTTGAACAGAGATTTATAAATCGATTGAAAAATCAATTTGTAAAAATGTCTTTACTGGAATTCGAGCCCGTGAACTCCGTAACGTTGACCACTCGACCACGCAAGCGGCATATTCCTTATCCTAGTCTTAATTTAAAAATATAAATTTCATCTATAAAATTGATTTCAACCAATTATCTTTAGTTCTTAATATCTAACATATGTATAGATAAAATGTTATATTTATGTCTTACTGATAAAAATTATTAATAATTAATACTGAGAATCGTTTCGATATTATGCTGGTATTCATTACAACGTTCCATATCACGCAACTACACAAAAAACGTAACGTTAACCCATATATTTTTTTGGTTTTTTTAATTACTCTATTGCATTCATTTCTTGTAGGAAATCCAACAATACGTGTTCATATTTCATGCAATGGCAAAATTATATTTCCTATATTTTTATACGTCGAAATTACATACTTATTCTTAATTGCTGAAGATATACGGGTGCATTATATGATGCTTAGTTGTCCACCTTTTTAATAATGAATGCACACACTTTTTACGTTTGCTCTTAATATACGATTAAAATAGCGAAAGACTAAATGCATACGGGTGCGTGAGGGATTATTCATTTTTAATCCTCGATTTGCTATAATTTTTCACAGGATTGTGTCCGAAACTCCTTTTTTTTTAGGTCACCGAGGAATTTAAAATCCTCGATTTGCTATATTTTTTATATCTAAAAAAGTTGGCGACCCCCCAGAAAACCCTTCGCGACCTCCAGGTTGGGAACCCGTGCTTTAGACAGTCAATATCAAAAAATGGACTTAGAGTAAATAGTATCTTTCTCTACGTCAGTTTTGGAACTCTTCATTCATACATTCTTACATAGGTATGTACAAATTAACCAAACTTCTTATCAACGTATTGACGGCCTACTGGGGCTAATTTTTCTCTTCCATGAAGTATAAATTAATTATAAATTATCAGCAATTCGCTGTTTGGTTTCTTTTCAAGTGAGTAGAATACCGAAATCATCGTTATCAAAAAACAGTTACAACAGATTTAAATCTATTCGAGTTTTTAAATATAGACTCGCAGAACATGCGCACAGAATATTATTACTCGACCACGGAGGTTTTTTTAACAACAGTAATCTTCTATTAGTAAAATAAAAATATATACTTATTCCCGCAAATGAAACTATATAAGTACCTAATTATGTAAATAAGAATAACTGCACATCCTTGTATTTTTATAGCAGTATAATTTAACTGCAGATATATCTCATAATATCGCGCTGTGCATTTTTATAGGTAGATGCACCATGTTGCATCTTAATTAATTTATTGAAATGAGCCGTCGATTGCAACGTCCCTGGGCTTGCGTGCAAACATTTTTATTTTATTACTTTTATTTATTTCTTTGCTCAATGTTTTCATTTATTGGGTGAGGAAGTATGACCAGTGAAGTAGACGGTCACAATATTAAATATTACACCAGGCGAAAGCATACTTTTTTGTTGAATGGCCATAGAAGAAGTTCGTCAGTGAATATTGGGCCAAATGTAAAATATCTGTTTTGAAAAGTATTTTCCTGATAAAAATAATAATTAACCTCTACTAAAATAGGCGTCGATCAATTGTTGACTCTGACCTACTTTTTTATACCCACTTACGATACATTAGAACTGATAAAATCATATTTTTCTTTAAGATAAACTTAAAAATATATTTTGATTCAACTATTGATTTTTGCCAACTATCGTCTTTCTTGGAAAAGGTATTAAAACACAACTCAAATAAATCAATTTTAAAAAAAAATGTATGCTCGAATACAATGTTTTGTTAAAATAATTACGTTTCGAGTAAATTATGTGTGTGAATGTATTTGTAAATTCTTTTTTTACAATGTTTTTTTTTACAAAGTGAAATTATACTGTCGGATTTGCATACGTTTCTAAATGACAGAAAAAAGTTGAGCGACTGAGTAACAAACAGTTCTCGTAGAAAACCTTCTGCTGAGAAACCTCCATTAGGAGGCCATGTGCTACACATTGGTAGCGAACTTGGATTAAAAAACTGAAAAATAATAATAATATTAACCTCACAATCTTTAACAGTTCGACTTTTAAAATGATTTTTTTATAATTAATATGAGACAAAAGTTAGCTTTGAAATATTTTGCTACGCCACTGGTAAATTTAACACATTTAATGCATGTGGATCGACATTTAAATAAACGAGATATGTTTCAACACAGCTACTTGTTAAGAAAATATTGTTTTATAAAATGAAGTATCAATGAAAATAATATTGCTTTTTAATGGCCAATTTATATTGCAT
Source organism: Himalopsyche anomala (assembly GCA_031772345.1). Lineage (NCBI taxonomy): Eukaryota > Metazoa > Arthropoda > Insecta > Trichoptera > Rhyacophilidae > Himalopsyche > Himalopsyche anomala. The sequence goes on along the minus strand of CM062832.1, from coordinate 20,249,473 downwards.
AGTGCAATATTATAAGTGCATTTATATATTTTTTAATTTCACTTAAATCAGATGGTAGTAAAATGAATTTGAGTTTCTTTAATTATTCCCATCATAAGTATAATTTTATTTTAAATGTTTAGTACAATTTTAATCATATTTTTAAAGTTCATCATTGGTGAAATAACATCAACCATCAAAGGCTTCATTACTTTACGACACCGGTTATGATTTTGTAATATATCATTTAAACTTTTAATCGACCGTTTCAACATAAGTTTTTTTCTATATCGACTGTGGAAAGGAAAAAGGACGTGACCCACACATTACAGTAGCGGTTCTACGTACTGGGCTAGGTGGGCTTAGCCCGACCTGCATTTTCACCCAAAATGTGAAGAAAAAAAACTTTAGATGACTGAATAAAAATGAACAGCAATTCGGCCGCTGAACAAAATAAATACATTTTTAAACGTAACTAACCTCAGTAAAATCATTAAGACTTTAACATTAAATTACGTTTATTAATTTATTGATTTGGCATTTACTTGGTAGAGCTCCATTTTAATAGGGTAAAAATATCAAGGTATTCCAGTTCTACAATTATTGAACTTCTATTCAGTTCTACATTCAGTTCTACAATATTCAGTTCTACAACATTCTTTTTTCAGTTCTACAATAATTGTAGATTGTACAATAATTGTAGAACTGAAATACCTTGATATTTTTACCCTATTACGTTCATTAAGACTTTAACCCTTCCCTTACTTTACAAAAAAAAAGCACAAGCTCCTGAGCTGTGTATCCGTTGCACATCAGGCAAACGGGAGTGAATCATGACAATTATATAACACTACTACAGCAGTACTACATATAATTGTCATGATTCACTACTGTTTGCCTGATGTGTATGGATACACAGCTCAGGAGCTTGTGCGTTTTTTGCATAGTAAGGGAAGGGTTAACATTAATATTTTAACATAAAATAAATATATGATAAATTCAATTATCAATAATGAAGTAAGGAAAACACATGTAGCTACTCTCTCTCCCTCTCTCTCTCTCTAATTTCATTTTTCTGTATCGGATAGAAGGGGGTATGTATGTTGGGGTAGGTTTTAAAACATCACAAGTCATCATTCTTTTGGCTACGGTACCATAAAATCCATACCATAGTAACATAGTATCCATATTTTTTTATATTCTGACACCCCTTTTGCAAACCACTGATCCAGTTATACCCGTGTACAAGTCTTTTCACACGCGCAAGGACATGCGATACAATATATCATAAAACAAATAAATAACACGGTGTTAATTCATTACTGGGCGTAGTCGGGGTAAGCGGAAGGACTCTAAATTGCCTTTTGCAAATGAATATATATGGCCAAGGATGGTCTCTTAAATATCCAGGTAATCGTGATAATAAAAATATTTTTTTTATCCATGTCCACTCCCAATGTGTAGCATATGGATTTTTAACGGAGTTATCTAAACAGATTTTTTTCTACGAGAACTGTCTATTACTCCTTTCGATGGATTCGGCGGTAACTTTGTAGAAGTTCATTTTAATATAAAATAAAAAAGCTTAGATTATTCCACGTATTGTGTTACAAAATGTGACACGTGTTTCGCCTCTTTCATAGGCATCCTCAGACAACTCTTTTCGCAAATGTTTGCTTAAGTACGAATGATTTTAATTTTACTATTCTGATATATCATAATAAAAATCAAATGAAAATGGGATGCAAGGAGGGGATGATAGAAAAACAAACAAACGATAATAGTAGTACAAATGACATTTACACTAAGAAATGATTATCTAATGAGTTGCATCAATAAGAACGGGTTAAGCCGTTAGAAAATATATTACTATTCTGATATTTTATAATAAAAATCAAATAAAAATGGAATGCAAGGAAGGGATGATAGAAAAACAAACAAACGATAATGGTAATACAAATGACATTTACATTAAGAAATGATTATCTAATGAGTTGCATCAATTAGGACGGGTTAAACCTTTAGAAAATATATTTAACAGTGGTGAACCACCTGATTTATTCTGATCTGTTACTCAATAGCTTAATCTCTCTTTTTACAAAGAGAGTGGTAAGGATAGAAGGATAAGACTAGGACAGGACTAATAGTTAAATAATCGCTCTCGCTACGCCCAGTAGTTAAAGGATTGAAAATGGTTGGGGGGGCATCACAAATACCCATGCCTTCGAACAGAAATTGATAAATCGATCTAAAAAATATTGGGGCTCGAACCCGTGAGGTCAGGCACGGTCTGGTCTTACCTGTACATAGAAGATGCTTAAAAAAGACGTATGGAGAAAACTTCATGAATCGAAAATATGTATGTGATATTACCTCATTTATGTTTTTGTTGTTCGCATATCTATATAAATATTGATATTATAATATTAGAAAGCACATCTCTACGCCCAATCGACTCGGATATGTTTGTCCAAGAAAAGATGCGATCGTTTTGCAATTAAACAAGTTAATTAAACTTTATACTGATAAAAGTTTTTTGAATAAGCATTTATTAATTTTGATCCTCGTATAAATGCATACATTGACAACTCGTTTTGAACCACTCTGCTTCTGTTGTCTGGAAGTAAGAGCTTTGCACTAGCGATCAGGTAAGTCTGATTCAAGTCCCGGCAATATTAATACAATGTTTCGATTTATTCAATTTAAATTTGACATCTTAAACATGGGTGTATGTAATGCCATTTCTCCTCGAGTTGATCTTTGGTGATATATATATCATATTTTTATTGAACTTTTCGTAAATGGTTTTATTTAAAAGTATTATATTTATTGTATTTTGTGTAAGTGTGTTAAATTCTCGAATTTTTAGCAAGTTGTCCCACTGTTCAATTAATATTTTCATATATTCAAACGATAATTTATGTTACCTCAGCTAACGCAAATGCTCTACATATTGGCTGATGATAATATTCTGAAGATGCCTTTCAAATAGTCAAAACACGTGTCACTAAAAGTACCAAATTTGCTTAAATTATTAATTTTAATTTTATAATAAAAATAAATTGCTACAGTTACATCATACTAAAAATATAGATATTAGTAAACTATTATATATATTATACAACTCTATAAAATCACCTTTAATGAATTTAATCACAAAAACTGCATGGTATTTTCGCAAATGATCATTCCAAAAAAACTTCATTGTTACAATTGGACCCATTAGAGGTGAAGTGAGCCAAGTGGTATTTCAAAAAAAAAGCTAGATGCGTTGTAATATTCTACCCGTCTTAAAATATCGTAAAAGTGAAGTAACTTCAGTTAATACACATTGCAATAGTGTTATATCCGTAAAATAAAAATATGCAATCCACCAAAATACCAAATAAAGACGTGATTGTACTTGGAAGTCCAAGAAAAAAGTTTTACTATTATAGTCGGCTCACTTCACCTCTAGATTGCCTAATTGTCATGTTATCTATCACACAGATAAAATGTTAATATTATAAAATTGGGGGCGTGTAAGCTTACAACATTAAAATCTTTAAAATTGTAAATTATGAAATATTATTTATTGATTTGGCATTTACTTGGTAGAACTCCATTTTAATAGGGTAAAAATATCAAAGTATTTCAGTTCTACAGATTTTATATGTTATACGTTGATAGCTATTTCAGCTCTCGCCATCGTCAGAACTATGCTTTAAACGTAAATTTGCTCAGCTATATATACTGGCTAAGAAGAGATACACAATGCATCATATTATTCACTCTAACATACTAATTCAAATTCTAATTACAATATTGCACTTATTAAATGTGATTTTAGTGTTCCAAAGAACGATAAGCAGTCTGGGGTTTTTAAAAACATTAATTAGGATAATTTAAACTGATATTTATTATTAATTATGCCACATTAAATTTATTAACTATGGCTTTAGTGAAACTAAATATTATCATTGCCATATTTTTAAAACAAGAATTATATCAGCTTTATCTGCTTTTAATCGAATCAAATAATCCATAACTCTTAGGTTTTAGGCAAACTCAACTTTATTCATTAACATAGTCTTCTTCAAGAGTGATAACATATCTATACTTCGAAAAATTTGCTTTCTATACTTGGGTCAAAAAGTATATTAAAATCCTTCGCGTATTAGAAAATTTGTATTAAAATAAACTTAATGACTTTAATTGGGTCTTCTTCCAGATCATGGTCGAGGAAATATCAGTTTACAAAGACCATCAACTGGCTATCCGACAGTGGTAGATTGGTTAGTTCTCTGATCCAATTTGTTGGATTCTTTTTCTGCCACCGCCGTTTTTCCATCAGATTCCTTGCGTTCTGCGATACGATGCGCTTGCATGAATCTCCAGTAGCGTTTAAAATAAAATTCGGGTAGGAGGTTGTAAAAAAAATCGTTTTTCAATAGTGACTTATCCACTGAAGAATTGAGAAGAGAATTGGTATTTATTTGTTAGTTAACCCGTTTTGATATTTTTTAAAAATAGCTAATTAATAAAATAATTTATTTCAGTACCACGACATCATCAGATTGACAATTTTAGGATGCTGTAAAGTCTTAAACTAATCGTTGTAATAATTTGTACATCACTTTTAGTGTGTTCACTGTCAATACTTGGTGGATATGTTTTATACAAATCGTACTTTTATTTAATACGATCAGAAACGGTTGTATATATATATAATAACTTGTATTTCATTGTTCAACTTATTAGATAAAAATGTGATGAAATCATTTTAAAAAATAAAAGACATCCAAATTTATATTTTCATTGGTTCTTATATTAATGCACTTAGCTTCATGCCCAATATAACATAGTTAAAAAAAATACAACAACGTTTATAAATATCACTATTTTTATATAATACCATCATCCTTAAGTTAATCACGGTATAAAAAGAAAGTATTATGTATTATAATTCGATTTTAACTTTGATTATTTTACGAAAGGTTCTTATCCAATGAAAGGTATTTTGAAACTGTGTTATAATATTGTTAAATGATCTACTATTCGGCGTTTGATGCGTTCTTAGAAATACGTCATTCGACTTGACTGAGATGTGTTCCTTTCAAATGTGTTAATGCTAGCAGAGATAATTTTATTGTATTATAGTTAAAATATTCAGGCACGCCTCTGTATAATACAAACTTATAATACGAACAGCGGATAATAATAATGATGATGATGGCCCAGCAAACTGAAAGGGAGCCGCAACGCAAATATAATTAATTTAATTATACCGATACTCTGTGGAACAAAATGTGCAAACGATGTGATAAAAAGTCAATTATTATTGGCAAGTCGAATCTCTCCATAGAGGTAAGTTCAATATCGAATCTCAGATTGAGCCACACTGTTCTATACGGCAATCATAAGTATTAAAGAGAAAAGACTCAAGTGAAAAAATAAACGTTAACTTTATTACATTTTTTTACTAGTATGCTCTACCCCCTGCGCCCACGAGTGCACATTCGCTGCTAGAACTATTTGCATACACCGATTGCAAAGCAATAATAATTAACGAAACAACCCAATTGAATCTGAAATGTATTTTTGGCTAATGCCGTCACACTGCCGCCTGTGTGGTCGAGTGGTCAACGGCGTTGGCTTCGGTTACGGAGGTCCCGGGTTCGAATCCTGGTACGCACAGTTTTATAAATTGATTTTTCAATCGATTTATGAATTTCTGTTCAAAGGCATGGATGTATGTGATGTCTTGAATTTTCCCCTCCCACCCATCTTATCCTATGAACGGGGTATATCGAGAGCGATTAGCCAACCACTAGTCCTGTCCTAGCCCTATCATTCTATTCCTACTCTCTTTGGAAAAAGAGAGGTTGAGCATCTGAGTAACAAACAGTTTTCGTAGAAACACATCTGTTGAGATAAACTCCATTAGGATTCCATATGCTCCACATTGGGAGCGGACATGGTTAAAAAAAAAATGCCGTCACAGACTTAAAATAAAGAAAAACACAATATTCACAAATCGAAATAAAGTAAAAATGAAAGAAGAATCAATTTGAATCGTTCAAATTATGTTACGTTGTTTAATTAATTATTTTTTGTAAATCCTTACATTAAACAATTTTAAGTCTCACTTTTCGGGTGTTTACTGTCAACAGTTGGTGGAAAAGCATTGTATTAAGAAAAACACAATATTCCTTTGTACTTATTTTCACTTTTATTTACCAAGATCAGTACCGGTTTTGCTCATGTCAAGCATTATAAGCTGATAAGATAATACAATTTAAAAGTGTTATTTGTAAAAATCAAAATAAATCTTCTTTCTTTAATTTAAGATTTCGACTGAAGGTGCTTGGTGGAATTTCAATATTTAGTTTGAATCGATTCAAATTATCTACATTCACGTTTTCATATATAAACACGAAACATTCATTTACTAAACGTAAGTTCATGTTCATCCGTGCACTTGAACGCCTGAAGATGCCGAAAGGCGAATCCCGGGTCGTTAGTTACAAAATTTGTGTGAATGTACATAATTTGAACGATTCAAATTTAATATTGAAATTCCACCAAGCACTTTCAGTCGAAATCTTAAATTAAAGAAGGAAGAATCATTCTGATTTTTATAAATAACACTTTTAAATTGTATTATCTTATCAGCTGATAATACTTGTCATGAGCAAAAACGGTCCTGATTTTGGTAAATAAAAGTGAAAATAAGTACAATGGAATATTGTGTTTTTCTTAATATAATGCCTTTCTATGGATTATTGACAGTGAACACCCTAAAAGTGAGACTTAAAATTGTTTAATGTAAGGATTTACAAAAAATAATTAATTAAACAACAAATGCAACATATTCAATTTCAATGTGACGTTTAATTGAAATACGTTTATTGAAAATAGATATTCTTTAATGTACTTTGTAGCAAAAAGCTACAAGAATTACATTGAATACACATTTTGATTGAACGCATTCGTGTAATCTATAATGAAAAAATCCCCTATCATCTAAACCTCTTAATATGAGTAGGAATCGTAATTAATCACTCAGCCCCGGTTGAATTTAACACCAGTGCCCTTAATCGCTACTTAATTGCGGGTTCGGATACCAGGAGAGAAGCATTTTTTTATTATTTATTATCCGTCCGGTATCTTTGAGTAGCTCTTCTCTTACGGACCAAAAATTAAAAAGAATCTTTTTCATCTGTCACATCCTGATTGCCGTTAAAGATTAGGGTAATGCCAAAGATGATTGCCATTAATTCATATACAGTGGAACCTTTCATAACGAGCACCTCTTTTAACGAGTAATTCGCATAACGAGCAAAACAGATTGTGGAAAAATATGCTCCCTTAACGAGCGATATTTCGCTTAACGAATGACGCAGAAAGAGAAAGCCACATCTTCACGTCACTCACCTATGAGTGTCCACTTTAATACCATGGGACTGGGTGGATGACAACGATATTGATGAGCTTGTAGAAGAACACAGTCAAGAGCTGACCACCGAAGAGCTTATGGAGTAACATTGTTTTTCACAGCAAGAAGTTATAGAGTAGAGTTTGTTGGTGGGGAAGGAGGAAGTAGCAGATCAACAATCTTCTGGCGCAATAATAGAAATGCTAAAAGAATGGAAAACTGTTGCATCGTACATTGAGAAGCATCACCCTAATAAGGAGATGGCTTTGCTTTTTACAAATGTATTCAATGACAATGCTGTGTCACATTTTGACCAAATTTTGAAGCGTCGGAAAAAACGAATATCTCTAGACAGCTTTCTAGTAAAAATGAATTAATTATTTGTCATAAATTCATACTAATAAACCAGTCGATTTTATTATTGTTTTTTTGAAAATCGAAATTGCATTCCAGGTTGTTACGCTTACAATTTATAAGTATGTAATTTTATTTTAATAAATGTTAAAAATATAAAAATTGATTTTATTTTCGGCATGGAACGCATTATTGTATTTTACATTGTTTTATATGAGAAAAATTGTTTCGCATAACGAGTAAGACTCTGGAACGAATTAAACCCGTTATGAGAGGTTCCACTGTATTCAAAATTGTAGTCTTAATTTTACATTGAAGGCTCGGCTCATTGAGTTATCCTTGCAACATTTTTTAACAATTCATTTTACTTTTACATTATGCATTTTGTCAAATTAATTAAACGTGTTTACTGTAGTGATCAGTATGATCGTCGGATATTTCTCCAGAATTATCTCAGTCTAAAAAGTCAAGTAATGATGTTTATAAAGTGAAAGGCTCATAATAATAAAATAACATTATTTGAAATATTCTTGCTCTTCGCATGACGCTACAAAATCTGACTATTACTCATGTAATTTTATTGTTCATTATTTTATAAAATGGGCTGCCGGTACTTAGACAAGGGGCTCGCTCAATCCCAAACCAATTCTTGGTGTTCTAAGGAAGGAGTGATTTTTTATCACTTCTATAAAATTATATGCAATACTTTAAATAAGCAATCGATTGTTACTTAATACACTTATAATATATAACAATATGCAATTTACCGAAAAATTATAAACGTAAATGGTTACAAATGTACTACTGTGTATACTGAAGCTGTTGTAGATAATATATTAGTCGGAAATAGCCGATATATACTATTATGATCTAAGAATATTGTTTTCTCTTCAATTAACAAGGGGTTCGCCGGTCTAAGTAAAATTTACTTGTATCAATTTAATTAAATAACAATGTTCAATAATATTTGTATTAACACATTATTTTATGAATTAATAAATCATTTTTTTGAATATATTTCGGTATGACCACAATGGCAGTTTTATGGCAATGATCTTTATTCTCTGCCTTGATATTTAATTTCTCCCTCGCGGACATTCCGAAGTGAAACTGACAGTTAATACCTAGCGAATATAATTCATACCCTTCGGCCGTGTTACTAATGATTACAAATCGCCTCTCCTTTTGTTTCATTCATCAGAATATACAATAAAATAAAATCTAAATGATTGATTGTGAGGACATTAGCACCGCAGATGATGGCAACCCTAAATTACAATTTTGTTTTTTGCTTGTCGTTTCATTATTTCAATCAGAAAAGCTCGCCTCAGCTGCAAGTTTTTGCAAGCTTTTGAAACGTTCTTTTTTTGATTCACTTTTTTAATCAATCCATTTATTTCAGACACATCTTACGTAAAAGTTTTATTTTTTTAATAATGTAATAATAAATGATATTTCCTATTTTATACAGTATTACTGTTATACATAATTAACAATCGGTTGTCGTACACGAGTTAATACTTACTACCTTAGTGTTTCAAATAATATTTCGATAACAACATTAAGTCAAAAAACACTGCTCTTAAGATTACGTTTAACTCGTTCAATGATCCGGGTACATATTACGTGAAGTATTTGTGTGATATTTTTATGATTAGCAAACCACTTCTCCTGTCCTAGCTCTCTCTTTATTGTCCTACTCTTTCGAAAAGAGCAAATGAGTAAATGAGTAGCAAGCAGTTCCTGCAGAAAAAAATAGTTTAACTTTAAGTTTCATTAAGAGTCCATATGCTTGACTTTGGGAACCCACATGGTTTTTGTACATATATTTTCCTATTTTTTATTTGATCTAATGTAATCACATTTAATAAAGAATTTAGAGTAGATATAGTGGTGGATTAAGCACAAGAGAGACCCCAGGCGCAATAACATATGGAAGCTCTATTTTTCAGATAACACAAAATCGACAGAAAATTCTAAGTAAAATAGTAAAAATATATCGACTGTGGAAAGGAAACAGGACGTAACTCACAGTTTTTTCTATAATCACAATGTATCAAACTTGATACACGTTCTATTAAAAGGATGCAAGCTGTAAATACCGAATTAGTATCTAAATTTAGCTTTTAAGTTTGAAAAAGATGACCTTATAAAAAATCATAACCAAGAAAAAAGACTGAAATAATGGTTTTTCTTTGACAATTTCATTAATCAATATTAGATTATGTCAATTAAACACCAGTTTAGAAGTCTCCGTGCACTTCAAGGTTGTGTATTATTCATAATTTGCATATGTCACAAAATCATCAAAACACGTTTTTAGCGCCTCCTGTAAAATTTGATATGTGTGGGTTACGTCCTTTTTCCTTTCCATAGTCGATATAAATTGTGAACAAAAAGTATATGGATTACATTTTATCAGTTATTTTTGAGGCCTTTAAGATTCGTCTCATTTGCTAATAGGATAATCTTAGCCACTGAGTAGATAAGATAAGTCTTTATCTATATCGATATATATCGATAAAAAATCTATCTAGGAATATTTTTCGGTAAAACGTAATGTCTAAATGGCTCTCAACTTCTATATCATAATTTTGGAACTATGCTAGGTGAAATATACTAATACTTTCCCACTTTTTAACTAATCATTGATTTCCTTCACTTTCACCCCGAATGTGGAACGTCTCATTTTGATGTTATGCTTCACGCTTGATCTACGATCGTTTAGCCATCATCTCTTCGCTAAAGAGTAAAACACCTTCTCACCCTTTCAATTTTCCACCAGCGTGTGTCAATGAAGCTCACCCCCTCACTCCAGCGATGTGGCACGTGCCTCCTTATTATATAGCGGCCTAAATGAACACGTACAAAGGGCCTAATTGACTAACAGCACTACATTTCCCCCCTTCTTTTTTAGCTACTAGCAACACCACTGGAAAACAGGGACGTGAAAATTGATAAACTGTTTAATTCACATCGCAAGTAAAAAAAGAGTGTTTATAAAAATGAAATATGCATACAAAAATCTTTTTTTTTTAAAATCATATCCGCTCTAAATCTGTACTGATTTTGACAAAAATAATTTTACGAGAACTGGTTGTTATGCAGTCGCTCAACTCGGATGTAAACACTATAAACATTTAAGTAATTGAACACAAATCTATTTAGAAAATTGTATTTGGGGATTTGTGCAATTTGATTTTGAAACTAAATAAGATAACGAACGCTTGACTACGTGTTCGAAAATTCAATCATACGTTAACGTTTATATATCATTATGTAATCCCAAAAACAGGATTAAGATAGAGTTACAAGTTGACTATACCTGTCCGTTCTTAATCAAAGTACCTGAGCAGCTGACTAATAATCAGTTCTCATAAAAACAATTTCTGTTGAAATGCTCCAATATAGTGAAAATAGTAAACCATTCACTCTACATACGGTTATTAAAACATTATTTTTTTCATAATATACAGCCCTGTTCTGTCCTGAATTCCCAACCCCTAAAATCCCCGATCAAAAATAACACCGTCGTTAGAGTACATCGCGGACTTTCGTCGAGTTGTAAATTTTCGGCACAAATTGTCCCGTTTAAATATGCAAAAACGATACTGGCTCAAATAGCTCGGAAGTCGCGGACCGAAATAACTGATCGCTCCACGTCGCGCGCCGGTTCGCGCACGGACCACCCACTTATAGGCCGAGGGGTAACGACAGTTTACGTTCAGTTAGACAAATTGTTGCAAATTTGATTTTTGTGAATGGTTTTGGATAAGCGAGGGTTGCTCAACCCTCTGTTGTGCTAAGAATTTTCACTTTTCGAATATGACATCGTGTTCTTGGGTGTAAGTACAACTTTTTGATATGCAAGTATGACACTCTCATTTTGCATGCAACATTTCAACAAAAAAACATGTTCTTATGTTGTGAGCTTTGTTTAAAAAAAGGCTCGTATTTTTCCGGTCAGAATTTCTATTAAATGGTCATAATATATCGGTCAGTGTAAATAGTCATAATTTAAACGAAATTAAAAAAAAACCTGACCTAACCTAACCTAAAATATTCTGACCTATAATATTTTTATTCTTACCAAAAATTGATTTAAATTCTGACCATTTAATTTGTTCCCTTACATTATTATTTTCAACCCAAATTATCACACTAGGTTTGCCAATGACTCGTTTCCGGAATAACAGTTTTTTTATAATTCTTTTGGAACTATTTTTTATCTAGGTCCGCTCCCAGTATGTTGAATATGACCTCCTAATGAAGATATCTCAACAAAAGTTTTTTTTTTACGAGAACAGTTTATTACTCGGTTTATCAAAGAGAGAGTAGGAATAGAAGGATAAGACTAGGACAGGACTAGTGGTTAGGTAATGGCTCTCGCTACGACCGTATTTAAGTTAGGATGGGTGGGAGGGAATTCAAGACATCACATATATTCAAGCCTTTTAAAAGAATTTCATAAAGCAATAGTTTAAATAATGTCTCCAAGAACTTATTTTTTAAGACAGTGGAGATTTTTTGAATAAGGCTAAGACAAGACTTTAAAATATATACAACTGTACGAGCTAAGAATCAACGCTAACAACATTTATCACTCGACCACGGACCCACAGATAATCTATCGCATATTTTAATTTTATTATTACTCTTTTTTTTTTAAATTGCAGTGTTCCAAAGAACACAACGTTCCTTTGTTTTAAGTGAAGGTGAAAAAGCTTTACTTTTTTTTATTATAGGTTAAAAAAATGTTCTTAAAGATCTGGACTGAGCACTATCAACTGATGATAATGTTTGCAATGAGCTAAACCGGCCCTGCTCTTTAATTAACAATGTGTCATTAGTACATTAGTAAGATTTTTTTAATACAATCCCTTCTTATCAAGAATTTATATTTTTATTATATTTTTAAACGAGCTATTGCACGGTTCTATTTTTTGCTGACAAAACACTGATATATCATTTATGATTATAATAAATACACATTTTTAATTTGTTTTTCTGTATACCTTTAAAGCAAAAAACACACGCACACACTCTCTCTTAGTACAAGCGCAGAGAATTTTTACAGGTACATCGATTTTTCAAACATAACACCCATTTTCCGCGCATTTTTCATATCAGGCGTGTTGAGCGCACGCTGACAGTTAGTACTGTCACCTGGTTATAATTTCTATACCTGTTTTGATTTGTCTGTTTAACACGCATACAATAGTACTGCGTAAGTATTAAATTAATGATGACAGGTGGCACTGCCACCTGGCTAATAATTTTAATAGTGCGATAGAAAGCTCTTATCAGTATTTTTTAAATACGGACTTACTATTTTTTTATTCTGTTATTCAATTGATTAAGCTTTAAGTTTGTCGGAATATGATTTATTCATAAAATATTGCAAGATTTTACATGGAAGTAGAAATAACTCGTAGAATATAAAGTAATCATTAACACAAATATAATACTAAATATTAAATAAATATAACATAGATTAGGCCCATTTCGTTAATTTTACATAGCCAATGTCAACAGGCTTTTAGTCTTATGATTTTAGCATTTTTCTCTGCCATAAATTCTTCGAGTTTCTTTGTAACGTGGTTCTCAAGATGACTATGGCTTATTTCTAAACTTCTGTCCTTGAAACAAAATTTACACATTTCAATCAACTGCGAAATGACACACTTTTGTGTTTACCGAACAAGTGAACAAATATTGTTTGTATTTCTATAGCTAAAAATACAGTTTCTGCAAATCGTATGTTAGACGAACAGTGAAAGCATTTTTAAGCCAAGCATTTTACAGCATATACTGCTATAATTGATTATGAAAGTATCGAAAAATTACTTGTTGATTGGCTTTTATTTGCTTAGCTTAATTCCTTACAGTAGAATGATTTGGATTCAATCTTGGCAAACTCAAAATCAAATACTTGTGGGTATTTGAGTGAGCTTGATATCTTTTTCATTAAATATATTTCGATTTACTTTTTAAAGTTTACCTTAAATAATTTAGTGATTTAAAACATAAAGCGCATTAGCAACTTGTGGTTTTTTTTACTACTGTATGTTACATCTGGGCCCATTAGAGGTGAAGTGAGCCAAGTGGTATTTGAGACAAAAAATAAGTTAGCCATGAGCTGTATCACATAAACAAAACGTCTTACCAAATGAACCATGGCGGTAAGAAATAGTATCTTGTGTCCTTTAGAATTAAAGTGTTACGTTGTAGAATTAGAAGTTCTGTCAGAGCACTTTTTAAATTCACAACTTTAAGCAGTGTGAATAAACTCCTAAAGAAGCTTTTAAAAACAACTGTCATATATTATTACACTTGCGATCCGATGGATAAACCTTTAAGAGCAGTGGCGTAACGTCGCGAGGGACAACAAGCAAACAATGCCAGGAATACACAGGGGGCGCGAGGGATCAAGTGGCCTTCCACTTCCAACCCCCTCGCCGATAAAGAATACCCGCTTCCACCCTAGACGGCTCTATTTGCCGATACTTAAGGCCGCGACTCTTCAAGATTAAATTTAACAACAAACAGTGCGTTGAAACCACCCTCTCAGTTTGCTAATACCTTCAAATGGGCTGCCTTGTTTCTAAAATGTTTACATTTGAATGTTCAGAATTTTATGAAATTATGAAAATAGTCACGATGACCAAAACAGGTTCAAAACATTCTATAAAATTGTGACATTAGCAAAAATAAGGTTTCATGTTTACATGAAAAGGATACATAATAATTGTTACCAAATTGCTTTGGTGGCATAGTGAAACAAAGAAAAAACTGAGCCACTTGAACAGAGTACTTTCAAATGTTCAGGAATCAATTCACGAACCTTGTACATAGTGTTTCACAAACCGGTTTGGCTACGGTAGTAAGAATATTTTTTTATATTCAATCATAATTATTTATAACGTGGTACTGGAAGATTTGGTTGATAATATTTCATCCAGTGTAAAAAATCAATACTTTTATATCTAGCATCAATTAACTCACTTGAACAAAGCGTGAAAATCGTTTATGTAATATATCAATAAATTGCCTGTCTTTCAAGTATTATATTGTTTTACCCCATTCTTTTCTGGTAATTTATACAGCGGTGGGTTGCCAATACGTTAACAAGGGGCTCGCTTAACCTCAAGGCAATTATATGCAATACTTAAATAAGCAAAGGATTGTTACTTAATACACCGATAATATGCAACAATATGCAGTTTATCATAAACTTCTTGTATATGTTTATCATCAATTTAAATAGCTAAAAATGTACTACTGTGTATACTGGAATCTGTCGAAGATAGTATATACAAGTCGAAAATCGCAGTTATGTACTAATTTGATCTGAGAATATTGTTGTCTCTTAAATTAGCAAGGGGCTCGCCGGCCGTGGTAGAATCTTACAAGGAACTCGTGCGAGCCCCTTCGAGCCCCCTTTAACGCACCCTGAATATATATATATGGCAAATTTACTGCCATATATAATTGTATATTTCCATAAAAATAATATAAAAATATACTTTTTTAGGAAAAGGCAAAATATATTTTTAAAAAATGTAGGGCTTACAAAATAATTGAGTTTAAGTAATTAGAGTGTATTTAAAAAAACTGTCATGTTTGTGATCGAAGTAAACAATTTTGAATATGACTACCTTCCGTTATTCTGTAATATTTATTTTTCTAACTGTAGATTCGCGGGCTTATACACAGTGGGGTGGGATGTTTTTTTTAACTCCTAACGCAGGGGTTAAAAAAGCGCGTTTGAAACTTTATCCGAGGCATTATTCGATGGCAGTTTGCTCCAATATTTTTAAAGGGAAAATAAGCTTTTATAGAAATGGAAAAGATGACTTATGTTTTATATAAATCATTTCCACTGTGCAATCCAGGGGGTCTTAGTTTTATTTTAAAATAACGTAAATGAATTTGTTCGAAACATTTTCTGAAAATTTTCAGGAAAGGACTTATTAAGTTAAGTTATCATAGTACTGTTAAAATACAAGACAATATTGCAAAAAAAATCAAGACTAAGAATTAAGAATTATCTTAACTAGGAAAATAAGTTTGACACATTTTTATCTCTCTAAGAATCTGATTATTACTAATTTTTAATATTTAAAGTTGAAAGATATACGAGATGAGAATATTTTTGTAAGCCCTTCGAGGAGAATAATTAACATCACAAACACTCATGTCTTAGGTGTAAAATCTAAATTTAAAAAAAAAGACATTTACTTTACTGGGAATTGAACCCAGACCTACCTGATCGGTAGAGCAGGCTCTAACCAACTAGACCACAGCGGACGGTATCATAATATTAGTCACAAAACGACAAAAATTTCCAATTTAATTTTATAATTCCTTTAATGATGTTTTATTAAAATCCTCGACTATAATTTTACTGATTTTTCGGAAAATTACGAATTTTTATAAGATTATTTATAACTCAACGATATATTTCTAATAACCATAATGTAACCAAAAAAAACTTGAAAAGTCTATCAACAAATTCAGCGGATTTTCGCTAGAAACGCGTCGCGGATAAAGCTCGCGGGAGGTGGTTTTGATCGGAAAGTGTTTTAGCGGTAATCTGCCGCGAACAGTCGAGGATCAAAGAAAGCACCCCCCACCCCCACAGAAAAAAAACAGAGGTGGTGCGTTACGATTATTATTACAACAAGATTACTTTGGTAAAGAAAACAGTGGTGTTGTAAATCTGGGGGAGGTACACTTTTCTGAAACATACTAAGACAACTATAATCTACGTATTTCATTGAATAAATGAATATGCAATATATCTTGCTGTTTAAGTTACAAATAGAAAATAGATTTATTTACAATAACAATATTTTATAAATGTATTTTTTTTAATATTGTAATAATGTATTTTATTATGAGAGAAGCAAAGTGTCTATCATAATTCAGTAGTTACACAGCAAGAAGAAAAACAAAATTTATTATTTTACATAAAAGATTGTCTATTTATGAAAAAATAACGTCGAGAAAGTACGCTTGATGCTTCTATAAATGCGTATTAAATATTTTTTATTTAATACTTCCCAACTTAGGCTGTTAAAAGATTATAAAGAATTCTTAACATATTGTTTTAAAAACAAATATATGCATAAGTCAAACTGTACAGAATATTACAGACATAATGATAACTTATACCTACACCATGTCACAATTGAATTGAATCGCAAAATTTAGTATACATCTTACTTCAATTAATTCAATCAATTATTGGACTGTCCAATTATTTGGCAGCGTACTTTTTAATATTTATTTTTTTTCATATACACTGTGAGAATCAGTTTGCAATTGGCGTGTGAAAGTATACAACTAATAGCCACTTAACGACATTCTCCGTATCATTTATGTAACTTATACCTACTCAATTGCGTATTTGAATGAACCTGAAGATATTGTTTCACTTAACAATATACTACTCTTAAGTCTCGCCAAATAAAATCGAACTTTTTAAATGCCTTTTTAATTGATAGTATTAAATATCTTCAAAATATGATGGAGCTCTTTTTCAAACCATTAGAAACATAGGCTCCCAACCTTTTTCGGGTGGCGACCCCATTTTATAAAGCCATGTGACTAGGCGACCCCCCGATGAATTTGAAATCCTCTTTTTGTTATACTTTTTCGTTATTTTGTTGTTCAAATCAAAAATCGAAAAAAGCGACCCCCCTGAAAACCCTTGCGACCCCCAGGTTGGGAACCCGTGCATTACAAGGTAAAAATATTATTGAAGCTCTTAATATTTTTTTATTTAAATATTTAAAACAACCTATCAAATAATCATGTTATTACACCTCTCCTATAGTTTGTTAATATGAGCGCAATTATTGGATAACGCATTACAAATGTGTCCGTTCCTAATGTGAAGTATATGAACTCGTAATGGATTTCAACAGAAGTACTTTTACGATAACTGTTTGTTACTCAGTTGCTTAACTTCTCTTTTTTCCCAATAGAATGATATACATCGAGTAGTCTTGTTAGTAACGAAAATTCTTTCAGAGAATTGCGTAGAATATTACAAGAAAGGTAGAAAAATGAGATTTTTTATTTTCAAAGAATAAAACCTGTTTTCACGAATGATAGAAAGGTATGAATTTATTCTTTGGCAACATCTCCTGAAATGTGCTCTTCTTAAAGAAATTGAAAATATGTTGTTTTTTTTGTGTGTTTATAAATCTTCATCACCAGTATCGATTTATATAGAATTTGTTATAGTTTGTAATTTATTTTTTTACCACACACAAGCAAAAAATAATAATAAATCTCCATTGCCTGATCTTATGTATTCACTTCCAATGTGAGACATGAGACATTCTAATGAATTTTTCTACGACAACTGCGTGTTTGTTACTCAGTAGATCAACCTCTCTTTTTTTTAAGAAAGAAGAGATAGAAATGATAGGATTAGAACAGAACTAGCGGTAGACTAATCCCTTTCGCTACGCCCTGTTATTTTAGGATAGGAAGGGTGGCAGAAATTTTTAGATATCACAAACATCTATGCATTCAAACAGAAGTTGATAAATTTATTGAAAAAATGCGGTTCATACTTGGGTTCGCGCCGGTGAGGTCTGGCATGGAAGCCAACGACGTAACTGTAACTATTTTGAAAAATAATAATTTATTATTACTGTTTTATTTTAAATTACAAAAATAAATTCAAATAAATGATGTTATTCTAGAAATCAACGGTCGTATTCTCGAGGTTAATAGCCGTCTCACCCCTAAACGTATGAAGTAAAAATAAGCTTTTGATGTTACATAATAATGTGCCGTGTATAAAATTGGGGTTGAGCTTTTGCGGAGCTTTATCAAGAGTCTTCAAATAAACAAATGTTCCGATTCATTAACTTCGTCGATTGAAATGGCCAAAGACTTTACATTTGTTATGGATATGTAACTTCTTTTGAAAGTTGTGATTTTTAGCAGCGGTGGGCTGCCAACATCTTAACAAGTGGCTCGGTAAATTGTATTCGTTTTTTTATCCATGTCCGCTCCCAGTGTCGAGCATATGGCCTCATAATCAATGCCTTGGGTTACTAAGTCGCTCAACCTCTCTCTTCTTAAGAGAGTAGTGGGGATAGAATGATAAGGATAAGGCAGGATTAGTGATAATACTACTAATAGTAGCGCCCAGTTGAATTGAAGGATCGGAAGAGTGGGAGGCAATCTTAAGACATCACAAACACCCATACCTTCGAACAGAAAATAGATAAATCGATCGAAAAATGCTGTTTCGTACTGGGACTCGATCCCGTGAGGTCCCACACGGAAGCCTACAACTCTGAATGAAAAAATGAAGGGACAACTAATTTTCAATTTTAACCATCTACAGAAATTGCAGTTATCTGATGATTTGATCTAAGACGAATGATTTTATTATCTTAACAAGGGGCTCGCGCGAGCCCCCTCCAGCCCACCGCTGATTTTTAGGCAAGGGAAATACTTGTATTTAAAATTGTTTATTTTATAACAAGTGATAATTATTTTACATTTGAAATCTTATTTCAATTTCTGTCTTGTTGTTATAAATAATATCGATGAAAAGTTGCTTTACAACCAATAAGCTAAATGAATTTGGCCATATGAAAAGAAATGTTTTGGATGGATGTGTCGTATCCGTGGCACAGTCGTCAACGTCGTTGTCTACAATAAGGGATCTCACGGATTCAAGTCCCAGTACGAACAGCATTTTTTTTTTATCAGGCATGGGTGTCTTTGATGTCTAAGAATGGCTTGCCACTCTTCTTATTCTGAAATAACGGGGCGTTGTGAGAGCGATTGATTCATCACTAATCCTGTCTAAACTCTATCCTTTTAGCTCCACTCTATTCGAAAAAAAGAGGTTAAGCAACTGAGTAACATGTATTTCGTGTAGAAAACTTTTTGTTGAGATATCTTCATTAGGAGAACATATGCCTAACATTGGGAGCGGCCATGGATTTTAAAAAAATAATATTTTACTCACACAGTTATAAAAATGCGTACTATTTTATTAGAAAGCATCCTCTTGTAATTTTTTGTAGCCAAATAGTAAAAATTTTGCTGAGCAATTATGGACATGGTTTATAGAAATAAATTTAATTTAACTTAAAGAAAAAGAATATCTTTATAATCATGCTTTCTTTTAAATTGTAACGCTGTTAATACAATATAATCGAAACTCAATGTTAGTTTGTCGCTATAGAATTTGTATTTGAAATAAAACGGACAATACAAAACTTATACGTAGTTCACATGGGTACAAAATATCTATGACATTTCAAAAGGGTAACTTCAAAATTAATGTTAATATACCTTGTCAAATAAAATAAATACTTTTATACTTAAAAGAAGGTTTGTATTTAAATGAACATCAGTTTGGAAGTGGTTCTCACCCTTATTTTTTTGTTTTAAGAGCTTTTCAACTCTCCCCTTGAAAAATCAATATCATGTATTGATTCAAATCAAAGTTTCTTTAGCTACAAATTATTCTTGCGTGAGTAACCAATTAATGTATTCTTGATAACTTGATCGCACAGTATTGTTAGTATTCGATGAAAATATGCAATGAAACTACATAACAATACATAAAGTACTAGTTATTTGGTTTCCTAATGAATCAATGTTAAATTTTAGTAACTGATAAAAAAAACTGGTGAACAGGATATTCTAAATAATCTTACTACAGAAAATTTCCTGTGTTATTAGGATTTTAAAAAAGTAAAAGGCTTTTAACGGCGCATTTGATGATTTTACAATTAAATTGTTATAAACAATATACGTTCAGATATATATACGGCAATGTAAAACAATTAAGTATTGGTAATAATTGATAGGTAGATATATACTACAACTCTGCTGTTTATATAAGATAGAGTGGTTGAGATAAGATGAAAACATTGCAGACGTCCAAGGATTCAAACCTTTGATCTCACAATTGAGTAAGACTTTTGTCTTACTCAATTGTGCTGTAGACTTGAGTCTACATTTCAAAGCAGCTACGCGATTGGCAAAATATAATTTAATATGATTACAATACATTGGTTAATTTGTGATAAAACATGCTACGATATTTCTAGGCGAAAAATTTCACAGTGTAACTAAACACAACGCTATGATATAAAATCTTTTATCGCAGACTTGATTTTCGCAATAAATCACTAATTACTACGAAGATGACTGATTTATGCAAAATACTTTATAGTATAAAAACTTCATATTAGTGTCATTCATTTTCAAATTTCAAAGCATAAGTAGGCGTTCATAGGATTACCGTAATGTTTTAAGTTATTACATTTACTAAAAATAAATTTAACTTTTCCGGTGCTAAGCTCAAGAAATGCGACCCCAATACCCACATTTTCTTAAATATCTATTTTAATATGGGTGATACAATGTTTATAATTAAGGTATTCTTATATCATAGTTTTTTGGACCTTTTGTAGTTTATATAAATACGCGATAACGCGATAATGCGATAACGAGATAAGCGCCCGCTTATCAGCGATCGTTTGTAAGATAACTGCGCTGAATGCCGCTGAACGCGTCAGTTTCAAATTCATATTTGTACTGGAATGACGTCTTTTTTACGCGCAACTTAAAATATGATTATTTATTAAAAAACCACGGATTTTTATAAAAAAAAAATGTATGAGGAATGATGCAGAGAGATATTTTAAAGCCCTTAGACTATTTTTTTTTTTGAAATTCAT
The DNA here is from genome assembly GCA_031772345.1 of Himalopsyche anomala. Taxonomy (NCBI): domain Eukaryota; kingdom Metazoa; phylum Arthropoda; class Insecta; order Trichoptera; family Rhyacophilidae; genus Himalopsyche; species Himalopsyche anomala. The sequence goes on along the minus strand of CM062832.1, from coordinate 20,227,990 downwards.
AAGAATAAGGCCAATAATGAGGAAACCACTGGGATCCCTAAACGACCCCCATCGGCAGAGAAGTATTTTTCTAGTCTCCGAGCCGCGAGAGTTAATATATCAAAATTAGAGGAAATAATTCTAAAGTAACAATTTATTCTTTGTTTTAACTTTGTTCCAGTTCCTGCAGTTTTATATGTCAGCTTAATAAAATGCTTGAAGGAAAAATGACTTAACAAACTTTCACGGCACGTTGAATAATGAAATATTTTCATTATACTTTGTGAAACTCAGATGCAAGTAGACGGTTTTTTTTTGCAGTGCAAATCCAATTTCTGCGCTCTGTTCCGGTAACAAAAGTTCCCCATCTACTCTGCAGATATTTCTAACTAAGTTAACTCTCATAGATGCGAAGACCTGGTGTTAAATCAGGCAAAAAATTAACTCTTGCAAACGGAGAATCTGTTTAAGAAGTTGAATATTTTATTTGTTTTTCTTTTTATTTTGTCGTTCTTTTCGGGCGCCTCTGTGTTTGCTTTGTTTCGACAAATACACCGTGTATTAAAAATACCGAAAGATAAACTAATATTTTCAAAAATTATTTTTATCATAAAATATATTAAACAAGCCATTGGTAATAAGATATCACCTGAGATTAAAAAAAATACCGTTAAATATATTGATTTTCGCATTCGAGATCAATTCTTCCCTTTTCTGCATAGACACTGTTCGTTGCATGGAAGATCAACCTTGAATTATGCTTCATTTTTTAGTATTTTATCAAAGTTCTCTTTCTTTAAAGTTATTTGATCTGTGATAGTGACATCTGTGGTAATGCCATAACAAGACAAACTCTCCTGGAGTTGTCAAGCAAACAATAACATAATATCAATTCAAAAAAAATTGAATGGACTGTACCATTATAACCTTGTAAATTTTGGTTTCATTTTTTTTTTAAATTAATATGTTTCAAGACTCAAAAAACTCAAAAGTTAATACATCCCGAAAATACAAAAAAAAAAAGGAGCTCGCCATTCGTTTAGGAATGGCTGGAGCCACATTCAACTCAATGCGAACTGTCTGGGACACACAGCTGTACTCGATTAAAACTTAAATGCCACTTATTCAACGCTTGCATTCTGCCGGTACTGCTTTACGGTTGTGAGTCATGGCACCTGACGAAGACTCAGAAAATCCATATACTGAGCTTCGAGAACAGGTGCTTGCGTCGGATAATGAGGGTGAGATGGTTTGATTTTGTGAGGAATTCAGAGATAAGGGAGCGTACAAGACAGCGTCCCGTCACGTCAGTGGTTATGGAGAGACGTTGGAACTGACTGGGTCACGTGCTGCGGATGCCTCCGGAAAGCCTCAATCCTGCCTGCCTCTTCTTTCGACCGGTGGGATTACGGCGTCCCGGACGCTCGTCGTGTACTATCCATAGGATTTACTCTGCGAAACTGAGGGATGCTGGCATGTCATGGGATTAAGCAAAGCAATTGGCGTGAGACAGGGAAACATGGAGGTGCCGCGTGGTGGCCATATGCTTCACATAGGAAGCGAACATGGCCAAAGAAAAAGAAGAAGAAAATAGTAAATAATAATTTTAACGAGATACAATTGAGAAAAGTGCGTGACGTTAAAATATATATACATATATTGAAAAACCACTAAGAGTTACATATAACATATAATGCATATCTACTGTGGATAGGAAAAAGGACGTAACCCACGCATATCAAATTTTACAGGAGGCGCTAAAAACGTGTTTTGATGATTTTGGGCAATATGCAAATTATGAATTATACACAACCTTGAAGTGCACGGAGACTTCTAAACTGGTGTTTAATTGACATAATCTAATATTAATAAAAGAAATTGTCTAGGAAAAATCTTTATTTTAGTCTTTTTTCTTGGTTTTAATTTTTTACAAGGTCATATTTTTCAAACTTAAAAGATATTTTTCCTTTCCACAGTCGAAATGATAACAAGATATTAAAAAATACTATAGTTTTTAATCAAATATTTAAACTTTCTACTGAATTTCGGTTATTATTTTTAGGCCAATCGGCAGCTATTTTGCAATTTAGAGATAAAGACTTCAAGGCGAGGGGAAGTCCAAAGGATTTTCATCTAACCCAATAATAAAATAATCAGTGTTACTGGATTAATGCTTCCCCTTTTTGTGATGTTATGTTTGCTCCCAACAAAGTTATTATACCGATGTCTAAAGTGATTTTTGTATAATGTTTACAGAACAAGATATATTTCAGTACCTTCAAACATAAACGAAATTAATTAATACGATGGAATGAAAATGTAGTTTTTTTTTTTTAATATTTATTGTTGATATATCAATAACGAGCGTAGTGAAATATTATTTTTTTAATAATTAATTATGGTGAGTAAGTTGATGTGTTCAAATCAGTAATTAGTGCATTGAAACTAATGTGATTTTAGCTGACAAAATATAATATATAGTTCATTATTTCTTTATTAAAAAAGTTATGTGAATTACATTTCCGCTTCCTAATGGAGGTATCTAAACAGACGTTTTTCTAAGTGAAATGTTTGTCACTCAGTTGCTCAACCTCTCTTTTTCAAAGAGAGTAGTAGGCATAGAAGGACAATGCTAGGACAGGACTAATGGTTAACTAATCGCTGTCGTTAAGCCCAGTTATTGAAGGACCGATTAATCGATCAAAAAAATGCTGTTCGTACTGGACTCGAACCAGTGAAGTCCAGCACGGAAGCCTACAACGCTAAACACTGCGTCATAGAAACCGACAGGAATAAGTCTTTATCACTTTTAGGGTGTTCACTGTCAATACTTGGTGGAAAGGCATTATATTAGTAAAAACACAATAATCCTTTGTACTTCATTCCACTTTATTTAATATGTCAGGACCGGTTTCGCTCATTACGAGCATCGTCAACTGAAACCGGTCCTGACATATTAAATAAAGTGGAATGAAGTACAAAGGATTATTGTGTTTTTACTAAAATAAGTCTTTAATTAAAGATTTTTGTTTTCATCATATTAAAATCTGAACCTACGTACCAAAAGATTTTCATCAACTTTCTTGTGTGTCAATACATAATAGTGCTTTTTTTCATTACGAGATATAATTTAAAAGTTCTTACAGAATACTTATGTTTACATTGGTTCCATCGGAAATCTCTAAAAAAATTGTCTATAAAATCTTCTCGTGCAGAATCCCGCCCAAGCAAACTTATCCGTAGCCAATCCGCCCACGGCGCCCTATCTCATTTCCCGCCGCATAAACGACTCGTTACCTACGACGTTCGTCGAGTGAGCCGAACGACATGCACTGCGATAGAAAAAAACTATCACATATTTTTCTGTCATAGCATTTGACCCTTTATGCTCTTAATCAACTGATGTACGCCTGCCAAACTTTATCCCGAAGAAATAACTGTTTTTTTATTATTATTTAATGTTGTTATACTCGCCAAAGCTTATTCTTTTAGTTTACATCCACAAATAGTAAAAATTAATATTTTTTAACCCATGTCCGCTCCCAATTTGGAGCATATAGCCTTCTAATGGCGGTATCTCAACAGACTTTTTATTCAGTCACTCAACCTCTCTTTTTCAAAGACAGCAGTAGGGATAGAAAGATAAAGCTAGGACAAGACTAGTGATTAACTAATCGCTCTCGCTACGCCCAGTTATTAAAGGTTTGGAAAAGGGTGGGAGGGAGTTTGTTAGACATCACAACACCCATGTCGTTTAACAGAAATCGATAAATCCAAGGCTGTGGAGTCGCGTGAAAAAAAGACGACTCCGACTCCGACCCCCCTTTTAAAATAATTAATGACTCCGACTCGCAACTTTTGTTTTTCAAAGACCCAAAAACGCGTCCGCGGTCGTTAAGCTGTTAAAATGGTAAACTTATGTGTGTCGAAGAGTAAAAAACTTTGTTCATCTGTTGGTTCCATTAATAATTGCCGTTGTAAAAAAATACTGGATATGAACAATAAATGTATTTTTTAAAGACAATTTTATGTTGATGTATAAATTGAATCCACAACAAATTACTTATGATTTCAATCACAAGAGTCGACGAGATAAATGTGTGTAAATCATTTTGAAGGACGACTCTGTGAGCTCGTTAAATTAATCTGTATCGCTTTGCGAAAGGGTTAAGCTCGCGTAGGGAATTTATGTATGTCCGACGATTATTTTGGTTTGGCAACCCCAATTGAATTTGCGGTACAAAAGCGATGCAACTTCAAGCAGGAATGACGTATTTGCGTAACAATACGTCCAATAAAATATAGTAGCGTTTTCCAAGAGAGATGACTTCTGTTTTTTTGCACGCATTTATTTTCGTAATTTATTGTCGATCAGTAGAATCAAATATGACCTTATAAGAAAGATTCATACAGTTATCAAGTAATTTGTCAATGATATCAATTTGATTATTTGATGGTCACATTTTTTTTTATATATGAACAGGCCACACATAATATATCTAAGAAAGAAGAGAGATTATTTAAATATTTTAAATTAACTAGGCAGTGTCTTTATTTTCTTTAAGTCATGACCCAGCGGTGGGCTACCAATACGTTAGCAAGGGGCTCGCTTAGTTTCAAAGCAATCCTCGGTGTTATGAGGAAGGAATGATTTTTTTCTATGTAATTATATAAAATACTTAAACAAGTAATCAATTGTTTTTTAATACACTTGTTATATATAAAAATATGCAATTCACCGTAAACTTATCAATCTAAATGGCTATTAATGTACTACTGTATACTGAAGCTGTCGTAGGTAGGTAATGTGTATCAGAGATTGCAGTTATATACTAATTTGATGTGAAAATATTGTTTTCTTTTAAATTAACAAGGGGCTCGCCGGCCTAAGTAAAAACTAACAAGGGGATCGCGCGAGCCTTTCCGAGCCCCATCCAGCCCACCCCTGCCATGACCGCTTTTAAAGTTAATCATGTTGGCTTCTAGTAGAGTTTATAGAGATGTTTTTCTACTTCATGTTACTTAGTTACTCAACATTTTTTTTTATACAAAATAAAAGGTATAGACTAATATGGCTATGACAAGACAAGTGGTGAGCTAATCGTTCTCAACATGCACCATTTTTTAAATAAAATAAAACATTTGGTAAATGGGTATTGAAGACATCAAAAAATCAAAAAAATCCGTCTGGGATTTGAACCTGTGAGTTTCGTGACCAAAGCCATTGATGCTAACCCCTAAACCACAAACACTAAAATGATCTAAGAAAGACTTTTAAAAAAAGAGGTTAAACGAATGAATTAGAACCAACTCTCGTAAAAAACAACTTCTGTTGAGATCCTTTATCACGATTTAATACGATCCTCATAGAAGAGGGATATTTTTTGTTCTTGCGAATTTTCCTTTTCTTAGGTGTATAAAAATTAATTAAGGTCAGCTCGTGAAGACAAGTGAAAGAAGAATATTTATTTTTTACTTCCATTAATATGGTTTATCATTTAAAGAAGCTCATTACGAAACACAAAGTTTCTTTGCTAAGTAACAGTAAATCACAATATTTTATCCCTCAGTAAAATAACTATACAATATATTTTTAATGTAAAATGCACATTTTTTAGATTCACCTCTCAGCGTCTACGCTAAAATATGTGTAGCAATATTGTAGCTCTTCGTAGAGGGCTTATTGGCGTAGATACATGGCCGGCTCAGTCTGACGAATAATTCGTACAAATTGCTTTACGGCCACGATAAGTTGAAACCAAATGAAACAACACCCTTCCTACAATATTCTTTACTAAAAAAACTGTTTCCCAAAAATATTTTTGTTACTTAATCAAATAAAAACTTTCAAAGAAAATTAATGTTTTATATGGCATAGTTTTCCTATATTTTGTCACGTCAATAGAAAAAAAATATTAAAAAAGTACATATCATACTAAGATAATGTTTGAATGAATAATTGTTTTTTGTGCATATTAAAAAAAAGGAAAATCAAGCAAAAATTGTATTATTGCTCAAATCAAAAGCACATCAAAAATTTTGTTTTTTTTGGTAAAATAAAAAAAATAAAAAAATAATAAAACAGATTCAAAAAATCATGATACCAATACTAAACACCCTGTCACCAAATAATAACAAAAGCCCTACGGCGACCACAGTATACACTGTACCGGAACTAACATTGTAATATGCAATTCTATTCACGAAAAGAGATCGCTTTACATTTATCTTGAAAATAGTTTTCTATTAAATCATTTCTTTGACAAGGTAGAATATTTACTCGGTTTTACTTATTGAAAGCAAGTTTTTTTAATTATTCATATACATTCAAGCAATTGTGATGAAAACTCTAATAATAAATTAAGAGAATTGATAATTAGCCCCATAAATGGACGGTATAAAAGTTATTTTTAATAAAACATTATGAACAGCACATAACTTAACTACAAAAAAATATATGAGTTTTTCTTTAATACAACAATTAATTGTATTTAATTTAACAAATGTAATGCAAAATTAAAGTTAATAACTATGTATTTCGACATAGCAAAGCATAGCTAATTAAATTAAAATATTCTTGCAGAATTAAATACTTTTTACCTAATTGACGATGATGTATTAAATTAACACTGTCAAAAACAAAATGTCATTTCTTAGCAACAAATAAATTGGCCGAGAAAATAAATTTAAATATATAATGTATGTAATAAAACGTCCTTTAAATGTGTAATCCGTTGCATAACAGATACCTGATTTTTGTAATAAGAGCTTTTTTAAAAAAAAATATATAATTTCAAGCCATCAAAAATACACTCAATGAAAGATTTATTACTTTTGAAAGTCCGGAAAACTTAATTGTTGTAAAAAGTTTTCTCTACGACACTGCACATGACGTACAACAGGTATTAGTAAAATGATTAATAAGTGAGAAAAATCTCTGGGTATTTTTTGTATCTCAAACTGGAATTTTATAACTGTTATTAAAAGCTATAAAATAATAGTGCTTTTGAAATAGCTCTCCCTTCTTAGAGATAATGATACATATATTTGTTATTAGGATGTACGCTCATGTAAAACGTAGTCCAATTTATTTATTTATGTAATGCCTTAGAGATTCTGTGGACCGAGAAGATATCTGTTTTATCATATTAACTAACAGTAATAGATACGAAACTTGATTAGCTTTTGATGATGACTTATCTATAAAAGCGAATAGGTCTCAACATTGAAAAGGATTCTTTTAAAGTCTTTATATGAAGGTATGACAGCTTTGCGACCACGATATTCTATTATAAAACGTTGGTCTTGACAATAACATAATTCTAAAAAGGTTATATTAACTTTAATTAATGTTATTCAAACATTTTTTTTATGTGTGTGGCAGTATTTATCCAGCACTGAATTAAAGACGACCGCTTAAAACAACGATTAAATAGACTCTGGTCAATCAAATATCTGCACAAAAAAAAACATATATTGTTACTGGACTGCCAAATGTTGTTAAGTTTAGAAAGAGTTTCTTGGATATTCAATACTTTGTCTGGAACAAATTAGTTGGTGCGTTTGGTGCAGTTTGGAAAAAATATTTTATTGGTATTTTTTCTTCATGTAGATTTAAAGTCAGGCAATTTTCCCTGCAAATTATTTTCGTACATTATTTGCGTCAAGTTGGCTTAATCTATGTATTCTTCTTCTTCTTCTTTAGCCATGTTTGCCCCCTATGTGGAGCATATGGCTGCCACGCGGCACCTCCATGTTTTCTTGTCTCTCGCCAATTGCTTTGCTTCCTCCCATGACATGCCAGCATCCCTCAATTCCGCAGAGTACATCATATGGATAGTAGCCAACGGACGTCCGGGACGCCGGAATCCCACCGGTCGAAAGAAGAGATAGGCAGGATTGACGCATCCGCAGCACGTGACCCAGCCAGTTCTAACGTCTCTCCATAACCACTGACGTGACGGGACGCTGTCTTGTACGCTCCCTTATCTCTGAATTTCTCACAAAATCAAACCACCTCACCCCTATTATTCGACGCAAGCATCTGTTCTCGAAGCTCAGTATACGGTTTTTCTGAGTCTTCGTCAGGTGCCATGTTTCGCAACCGTAAAGCACTACCGTCAGAATGCAAGCTTATTCAATCTATGTATGTTTTGATAATATTGTTATCAATGTAACGTTAATTATCGAGGCTAGAAGCTTTATCAAAAAAGCTAAGAAATTTAATTTTATCTATACTCAGAACTATTAAAGTGATAATAACAAACTTATATTATTTGACGATGTATTGCTTCTTAAGTGTGTTTTTAATAATTTATTGATTAAAAGTTAAGTAAAAAAAAATTGGCATATTTAATTTAAAAATAATTTGAAGATAAACTTAAATTTTGTGTGTTAAATGTTATTAACAACTCAGATATTTTTGATGAAGCATTTTACATGTGAATCGTTGACGTAGATTGAATTCGTTAATAATTATCGATTTTGAGCGATAAGTAATTTTTACTCTGCACAAATATAGACATTAAAATTTCATGATGGTTGAAAATGACAATTACCTCAAAACAATTTTTTATAATTGTAATTTTCAACATTTTTTTTTCGATTAATAATACATTTAACAGTCAATATAGTAAATAACCCTTCAATAATTTTAATAAGCTAGCTTGTCTACCCTTCTTAGTAACAATATCATCAGCAGACTAAATGTCTGGCGTGGAATTATTCGCCGATTTTGCCAAAAGATAATCACACGAGACAAGCCTTATTTATCGCTTTTGATAGATATCTTACCTCGCACCTGATAAAAGCGATAAACCTGGAACCAACACCTCGTGGAATTACAGACTGCGTGTCTGGAAGCTCTAAAAAGCTACGAGCGTGTGAATTGAGATATCTAACAGGAGGATAGATAATACGAAGCGGATTGTTAGCATGGTGTAAAGTCATTATTATGTTTATAAGAATGATACATCACAGTTTTAAATTATTTCTATTTACTATGCAGTTATTCTAAAATTATGCAAATATGCAATCTAGACATTCGTTTTTTTATGTCAGTAGAAAGAGCTTTTTCTTTGTTTTATTTATTATTTTTACTCGGCCTTGATTACATTATTAGATTTTTAGATTTTTAACAGATGATTAATGTTTTATTTAGTAAAAACACCAGCTGTTGCCAAACTGTCACTCATGATCAACTTATAGTTCGTGATGAGGTTTTCAGTAGTTCGTATTATTGTTTTAAAATTCGCTTGTGACAACGATTTCCTGGTGTTATTTTATTTAAATCAATCTAAACGAAATTGACAAATATTTTAAAAAAAATTAAAATCATCTTAAATCAATTACTGGGTAAATAAATCATCAGTTGCCAAACCATGTGCGATGAGTAAAAAATAGATCTCGTAAAATTCAATAAAACGCGTGTCATTTGAAGCAATTCTATGTCGATCTTGAACCGAGTTTTCAAGCCATTAAAAAAATCTAGGATTCCAGGTTTAATATCATTGCTTAAAAAATTACACATTCGCGATATTATTTTGGGTTTTTTTACACCTCCCCACCCCTCACTCTTTCTGTATTGTCGAAGAACATTTCATTACTTAATTTTAAAAAATGACTTGTTCAACAAGTTATTTATGTGTCGATAATCATTACACTAAAACCCAGTCATTATGTCCGCATTCAGTGTGGAGCACTCATAGATTATTTCAACAGAAGTTTTTCTTCGAGAAATACTTGTAATTAAGTGGCCCAACATAGACTAACCTAGCTATTCCAAGCAACTATGTAATTATAGTCATCACAGCTATCCATAGCTTCAAAAGAATTCCATAAATCAAATAAAAAAATCGTTCTGAGATTCCAGCTTGTAAGCACTAGGACTAGAGCATCCAATCCTGGACTCTTTTTTTGATCCAAGGATTTCGGGATTTGTCAATTTTTTCAAACCCGGGAACCCAGAAATTGCTCATTCACCATAAAATCGTGTCACATTTTTTTGAGATTCTTGAAGAAATTAGAGATCCTCAATTATTTGATTTTCGGAATTTTATGAATTTTTTACCCGCTGACAAATTTAAAAAACACAGGAATTAACAATAAGTGCGAGACCTGTTTTTAACTCGCCGGAGGATATCATTTTTTTTTTGTTCAAAAATTTTTGAAGAATTTTTCAATTCTTATCTTCAATTGTCTAATCTTATCAAAATTGGATGGGATTCCGGCATTAGAAACCCTAGTGAGTATATTGGTCATTGAAGCTGAAGGTGAAATTGAATGACACAGGCATTATAATTAATCGTGCCAATACCACATCGTTGGATTTTTCTCAGTAAGTTACTTATTCACACCGTCCTACACACTCAGTATGTCGACTGTCGTTCTTCATCCACTCGCTAATGATACCTTGATCTTTTGATATTCGATACACAAAGCTTCGCATAATAAGCGGCGATGTAGCAAACGGCTACCCAATGGCAATTCTCGATGCAAAATGTCACTCGCTTCCTGCGACAGACATAACACGCCCGCCTCAGTAATTGCCAGTAATTCGTTGTTAATTTATAAATAATCATACGATATCAAATGTCCCGGATTATTCTCTCCCTCCCTCTGCACCGTCCTTCGCATGACCGGAACCCCCTTCTTTTTCCAAAAGATAATAATGGCTTAATACGGTTAATAAAAGTTTAATTATCGAATTAAACTGCGCTAATTCATGTATGGCCAATGAAACTCGGTGAAGAATTATGTGTCTCTGTACAAGAGTCATTGCATATTATCAGAAGTTGGTATTATTCCATCGAAGCTTTTCTCAAATTAATTTAGATCCAATTTACTTATTAAGGGAGGTTTATAGTACCCAACATCATTTTTGTATTCGGTTTTACAGTTTGTATAACTTGCGGGAATGTTAAATCTGTCAAACGCATACAATTAACAGAACTTTGTTTCGATTTTATCATTCATCTTTTTGTTTTCAATGGCTAACCGCAATACATTTGCAAGCTTTTCAAGCAGAAATTTTAAAAAAATATATAAGTGCATTAAATTCTTTTAAAAATACAACAATATTTCTAAAAAACCTTACATTTATACAAAACGTTTTTATATCATAAAATTTTCAACACAAAAGAACAGTTTTCGGTGCGTTTACACTACTGGGGAAAAGTTTTTGACTACAAAATCTTTAAATTGCTAATCGGACAAAACGCAACATGATAAAATTAACAATGACAAAAACAGGCCAACCAAGCAAAGTAAAATACATCATATTACACCTACAATCTAAATCAATGTTAATATTTTCATATATCGTATGAAAGGCTATCAAAAAAATATACTTCATTGAAAGTCTTATCAATTCTGGAACCTGTCAATATTGATATATTATCTCTTCGAAAATATAATTATTTCGATTCATCTTTAAAAAAAGTTAGTTTAATATGTGTTTGTTTTTATACAATCAAAATTTAGTTTAAGTTCATGAAAAATATCGTGATTTTTGCATTTTTATGACCAGTATTCTAGTACTGAAAAACAGCATGAATCTCGAAATCCCGGTTTCGGATCTTCTGTTATTGCAATCATTATTGTGTTCTTTGACAACGGACAATTTTGATGTAATGTTTGTCTAAGAAAAAATAATTTAATTTAAAAAATATTATCGGTTTTATAAGGCAAACTTTGATCTTATCTTGTATACGAATTCACGCATCGGTGCTTCTCAAAGTCTGTGCCTATCTGGCGACATCGGATACTTGAGCAGGTAATCACTCCGAAAAAGCGGCACATTTGGGAGCCTTTGATTGAGCCGGTCGCCATGGATCGATTTCACTGTTTATCGTCCACAAGACTACAATCTACATTGAAAAACTTATTAGGTACCTGAATCAACTATTCATTAAACCACAGGTGGGTGCTTTAGGGTCAGACCCGTAAAATATATAGTTGTTTATTTTTTATACAATTTGTGCTTTTTTTCTCTTCAAATTAACAAATTAAATTTTAAATCTTTTAAGCTCCTCAATTACTCACTTGATTATTGATCATAGCATGATCATCTATGACAAAACAGACATTTAATATTTAATAGTCTACACTTCATGGTTTTTTGTTTTTTTCTCAGCTATCCCATCCTGAAAACAGGACTTTAAGTGAAAGGTTAGCCCACCACTAGCTCTTTTATAGTCTTATCCTCCCTCATCCTGAATATTTAGTATTTTCCTTAAAATAACTTCTGTTAAGATGCTGTTTTAGAAATCCATATACTCAAATCTGGAAAGGATAAAATAGAAAATAAGATTCAATTTAGTTTTAGCTACAATTACAAAATTTACATAACAGCGAAGTTGTTGATTTTTTAAATCCTTTATTCGACCAGTTCAGTGGAAAAAACCTTTTTGAATTGACTAATTCGGCAAAAAATCATGGCTGACCACTGACTGGATTTTTCCATCCGGATTAAAAATTAAATTGCAAGCAATCAAATCTGTATATTTACACACGTATTTCAATAGATCTCTTTGATTTTGTCAGCAATGGAGATTGAAATTTTTTTCCTTCTTGAATTCCGTATTATTGCAGATTTTTATAATGTGAAATAATTGCCATTTCTAGTACTCAACTAGAGTCAGCCAATTGATCGACTTTTCATCGTTACGGACAGCTGTTATCTAAGGCTAAATTATAATAATAAAATTCTTAATTTGACTTTCTCATCTGATTATAAATTACAAAGCAAATATAAATTTTAAGTTTTCACTTTTTCTCTGCCCAGTTTGATAGTATTTTGACAAATCTTTTTTGCTTTCATCTTATAGTTTTACTGAACATTTTTATCATCAAAACGAATAAAATTTTATAAATAATATATCATATATATTTATCACACCAAATGTTTATAACGTCTTATACAGAACCAAATAAATATTTGTTTATCTTTGATAATCAAATATGATTTACACGACATAAACGTAACCCAGGAGAAAACTGTTTATTTGTATCCACAGTATTTTTGAGTTGAAATGTCATGATTATTTTTAATATTATTATATGTACAAATTAAATATTATTTTTGACGATGCGTCCCTGTTACTACACACGACATTAAAATATATATTTGTTTAATACAACGTATTACCATAAAACGGTAAATTAACTCTTGGATTTTCTATTAACCGGTAGAAATGTGATACGGCCTTACTTTTCGATACTTGAAGACGTATTGAAATCATCGGCTCATACTAAATAATCGTTTCTTTTAAAAACTACTGACATTGATACTAATCTCGAAAGTTTTAAGATTTTTTTAAACTCCATTACGTAACTAGTTTTGAAGTCTATTTAGGAACAAAAAATAGCAGAAAATATTAATAAATGTGACTGATTTGTTTTTTGTTATTATGTTATTATAACTAATATTTTTTTCAAACATATAATCTACCAATGATCAGCATATGTATAAGCTCCCAGCGCAGTATTGCATTATATTTTTTTAGAACAACATTTAAAGAAAAAAATATTTGCCACTACAGCTAATTTTAATGCGCCAAATATTTTACAGTTTAAAGGTCATACGAGAAATACTCGATAAAAATTTATTGTAAGTCACTTGAGATTAACTCGAGGTAAATCGACATCACAAATACATATGTCTTAGGTCTCTAATTTGAGTTAAATAAACTAAATTTAACATACTTTACCGGGAATTGAACCCAGACCCACTTGGTTGGTAGAACAAGCTCTGACCAACTAGACCATACCGTGTAATGGTGCTTTATATAATCTCATTACTAGAAATGAGAACTAGAAAACCCATGTCCAATAGAAAACAAAATGAACCCATGTCCAATATTTTGATCATAAATGTATAAATCATTATTTGTCATTGACCACAATTGGACTTGAACGCAGACCCGCTTGATCGATAGATCAAATTTCCTACCAAATTGATTACATAAAGAGATACGGCTAGAAAAAGACAACTACCTAGTTGGCTAATCACTCTCTTTATAACCAGGTTGTAGGATCAGATATGCGTCAGGGTAGCTCGAAACCACATACATTTTTTGGTCAGCTAAAAATAAAAATTACCACTATTTACGTAGTTTATCACTTAATTAAGCTTAATTAATCAATACATTTTAAAACTTTACCTAATTTTAAGTTACCATTAAGACACAAAAATCAATTTACTTACTGCTTTAAACATTTAATTACCTCTTTTATAAATATCTTTTTATTATATTTTCAGGTACTGTCCAATAATAATAGTATATTTTTCGTTTGAATTGAAAATCATCATTACTTAAACTGTACTTTCAAATATCAAATTACAAAAAAGCCTATACATTGAATTTTATGGCAACCTCTACCCGTATAAGTATTACATATAATACCACACAAAGCTAAAAGGTCCAACGTAATATTGGGCCAAACAATGCGGACAGTCATGCGGTGATGATTCAAGGGTCTGCAAACCTGACACTTCAGGCCATGCTATCTGCAGACATCACCGCACAGCTGATAGGATTAGAAACAATATCGTGTACAAGAGATTTTTTTTCAACATGCTTTGTTCGCAAATTTTAATATACTCAGAAACGTATCGACGCACTACCTTTATTATAAAGGCGTATTATAGATATCCAAAAAAAATGTACTCAATAGAGTTTGTTTTATCTTGTTTCATGTGTAATATATGGCAAATTGGCTAACTTCTTTTAGGCAAGTTTGGCAGAACATAGAAAAACAAAACAAATTCAACAATTCAAAAATACGTTTTTTGCCTTTTTGTATACAAATAAACATCACGACATTTTTTTTATTTAACTTGATTAATTAACTCGATGGTGAATCTATAATTCTTTTTCTACGTTCTATTAAGTGAAGAAGCCTGTTTGCAGGTTAAGTAGTCGTTATAGATTACTGATGGTATATCTAAACAGAAATTATTATACAAGAACTGCTTGATATTCAGACACTCTTCTACCTTTTTTGAAACGGTTAATATAAAAATATGGGGACTAAAATATTTAGATAGGTTAATCGTTGTCTCTTCCTTCATTTTTTATCAGACTTTATGTAAATTTTATCATAGATATTCATGCAGTTAAAAAAATTAATAAACAAATGGACAAAACAATTTATATTAGCTTCTGTTCGGGTATTAGAACCCACGACCTTGCAACCAAATAGGGATAACGCCCAAAAGTTTTCATTAATTTTTTAAAAGCTGCAGTGATTTAACGTTATGAATTATTGTTTTTAAGATTTAAACAGACTATTTAAGTTATAGCACTTATCAATTTTGTAGTATATTAATTATTGTTATTCATAAAACAATTTTAGAACTCTTCAAACAGCGTTTAATATAAAATTACAACTAATAAATTATTTTTTAATATTTTCATTTTATTCTGAAATCAAACCCATGCCAGTATGTTCATATTTATTCACGATACGTTCAGAAGGGCATCATAATAAAATAAATTATTAATTCTGACGTTTAGTAGGCCGTCATTATTTGAATGCATCAACACGTTAAACTATAATATTTTACATCGCATACCCACCAAATTCACAATAGAATAAAACCAAACAACACAAAGGGATGCAGCCAAATTTGCAGGAATCGTAACCGGATATCTCCCTTGCTGTAATCCCTCAAAACTGACCCTTATCCGTTGGGAATTAACTGGAATCCGAGTCTCACTTTAATTGTACTATTATTCGAGCATTATCTCAACATATTGAACGCATGTACGTAGTTATTCAATTTGGGTATCAGATATCATGGATCGATATTATTTTCGGATTCGTTACTAAATCGTATTAGGTATCTCTTACCCACATTAGTTACTTTTCTGCTCTATTGAGCACGCATGATGTATTTGTTTGTAAAACGATTTTTAAGCAATTGAATAGGTAATTTTAATTTCTTTCTTAAGATATTTTCATAGTATATGTTAATACCAAAATACTTCATGTGGTAATAATGTATGTATACTCATAAGTGACTAAAAAAATCAAAATAAAGCAATGGTTATTTTTGAACTATTAAATTTACAGCTTGTTGGCTTAGTTTTAGTTTTTTTTTTTTTAATATCTTGGAGAAAATTAGCCAGTTAGTAAATTAAGTAGTCGATATATCAAAAACAGACAAAAATTACCTTTAAACATAAATTATAAACACTTTTGAGAAAGAATCTTTTGCGTTATTCTACATTTGAATATCGTGTATTTAATACGCAACAATAATATTTTTTAAAATAATATTAACAATACATTTTTTAATTAAATATAGTTGAAATACAATTGTATATTTAACATGTTGCGGATCGTTCTTTTCGATGGTTATATGTTTGTAAACCAATTAAATTAATATTTTTTTAAGTCAAAGGACCAATCGTTACAGATAATTTGTCAATGAAAATTGTTTTTTTTTTGCTTATATCGTGCAATTATTAATAATTTATGTGTATAGTTAATTACTGCATATTCTAAAACCTAATAAAAGGCTCAAATGCTTATTTCAAAGAAAGCCCATGATTCTTAAAAATATAATTAATGAAATGTGCAGATATCTTTTGTAAGAGTATTTTTAGTATACGATTATCAAAAGAAAAAAAAGACTATCGCTTTCAACAAAATCTAAGCTCAAACAAAATAGTGCTTGTCCGTAAATATACCTAATTTATTGTCGCCTGTCATTTGAATGCATCGCCATCCTGAGCATTCTTGAACAGGCCTCATTGAGCAAGCGTTTATGAACAAAAGACGAATTCACGCATACACATTACATCCAATACAATAACGCGAACATAATTGCCCGTGGAAGCTCTGAAACAATGCACAACCGAACTGCGCAGTTCGTGAAAGCTTTTGTGAGCTTTTATGAATATGTCGACGGGAAAATTGGTATTAAACAAAGCTCTTGTAATGGATACCTTAAAATGGGTAGGGTATTCAACACACGTGAACAGGGCTGTAATTTATATTCAAAATTATCGAACAACTTTTATTTGAAATCAAATAGAATGATAGTATTTAGATTACACTACTAAATTTGCTTATTACCAACCGCGTTAGCTCTGTGAATATTGTCGAAAAATTATCGAGGTCAAAAAATATAAACCATCATTCAACTAATTTATTTAGTCTACAAACAATACTTAAATATATGTATGCTAATTCCACTTATATTTATTATGATCAGAACCAGTTTTTTTTTCATTACGGACAATATCCACTGATAATAGAATACAATAATACAGTGCAATTCTTAATAATATTACGAAACCGGTCACGATCATATTAAATGTAAATGGAATTAGTACAAATGAGTATTTTATTTTTCGATCATAGCACCCGTTTTGGGGATATAAAAGGTGGAAGGAAGCTTTAGACATCACATACATCCATGCCTTCGGACAGAAATCTATAAATCAATTGTAATCAATTTATAAAAACTTTCAGTACTATGATTCGAACCCGTGACATCCGTAACCGACCCCAACGACCACTCGACCGTGCAGTCAGCTTATAGCTTTAATTATTACGCACCTAATTAATATAAATAAACACATACTCAAAAAAAGAAGGGAATGCTAGTGTAATGAATGAATAAGTTTTGATAATTTCTATCACCCTTTCTGTGACAGAAATTATCAAAACCTTAACGATTTAACGATTATTTTTTATAAGAATTGGTTGTAAGTTTCTCAGACTGGCTGCTTCCAATAAATGTATTTAATATTTAGATAAGAACGTATAGGTTATAATGATTGAATATATTCATACATAATATGCAATGTATTTTAATAATCTTGACAATTTACACCTTGAATAAGAAAAATATTATTATTTCTTGAATGTTTAAATAAGGATTCAAGCCTGGAACCACGGTATATAATATTAGTCTAATATATTATATTTAATCATATAAAATAATGCAAATCACATTACAAATTTACAATAACTAAACTGAATTTAGAAAGGAGGTAAAAATAACATATTTATTCCACATATACGTTATGTATGTTGTCTTTGTTGAATTGTGAAAAACTATTCAAAATAGTGATAAAAAAAACTTTTCACCACAAAACTGTTCTCTTCTTATTAATATTATTAATCTGTACACTGCGAGTATCCAAATAAAATATATTAAACTATATTTAAATCCATTCAAACGGTTTAAATAATTCAACTAAAAAGATGTCTAGATATCAATAAAGGTGTAATATATACTTATATTTTATATTGTAAAATAATTATTATATATTACTTTAGCAACCCGCGTAATATGACACCTGTGCTTTACACATCTCCTAATTTCACGTATAATAACATATAAATAAAACATTCCGGGACTCGAACCCATGAGCTCTCCACTGTCAGTCATTCTTTGTCTCGATCCCTTTTGTGCAACACAGCTCCTGCGTTGTGAATGCCAATTTTAAATTACTCACGTCAGTGGCAGAGAAATAAAATTGCTAACAATTTATTGGTGGCAATATTTGATCATCGTTGTGAAGTAGTAAAGATTGAATATTTTTTTTAACAGTGTCGGGTCACAATGTAAAATATATAGTCGGTATTCTGCCAGAAAACGTTATGTCAAAAAACCTTGTTTTGAAATAATCGATTTTATTAAATATCATGTAGCGAACTGAAATGTAACGAAGCAGTAGACCATGGGTATCCAACCGGTAGATCGCGATCGACCGGTCGATCCCAAAGCAAAATGTGGGCGATCCCGAAAGCTTCCGTGAATTTCAAAAAAAAATATTATTTATTTTGTAACCACATACCTTTCTAACGATATGTATTTCGCATTTAAAATAAACATTTCTAAGTTTGAAGAAGGCAAAAAACAATAATAAAATTTCTTATAAAAATCATGTTAGAAGTCGATCGCGAGAAAACATAAGATTGAAAAGTCGATCCCAGGGCAAAAAAGGTTGGACACCCTCGCAGTAGACAATACGGCAACCAAATAAACAACAATTGAACCAAATTTGTACAGCTCAAAAACGTTAAATCGTTTAATCGTCTTTGGGTAGCTGTAGAAATGAGAAATCTGTACAGTTAAAAAACGTTTTTTTTTTTTTTTTGATATCAAGTACCAGGACGCGCCAGCGTCAAGGTTCTTCCAGTCTCTTTCATCGATAAAAACGTTAAGTTATATATAGATTTTCGCCAATAATAACCGCCAACGAAATATCCTTGATTTTTATAATATGAGTCAGCTTGTTTTTTTGAGACCATAAAGCATGTTAAAATCTTTAGATCTACATTCATAACTCAAAACACCCAACTTTCGACTTAATGTTTTCTGGCAATTCTGCCGTCGTCCATTAGTACTCCAGATCGTCGGTATTCACCGACGATCTGGAGTACTAATGAAATTTATCTGAACAGATGTTTTATTTCAAGAACCATTTGTTTAACCCTTTTTTTAATATTAAGATGAATATGGACATGACAGGACTGGTGGCTAGTTAACCCTTTTCCTTACACTTCATTTATAGGATAGAATAGCTGGTTGGAGGGGATGTTTTATTTCATGCTTGACCGACATTCATGCCTTTTGTCATGCTTTCTGATTGAAAAATCTATCAATACTTATTACTCGGATTCGAACACGTTAACTAAGCAACCGATTCCAACGATATCGACCACTTGATCGCGGAACAAAAATATCGTTTTACTCGATTTTAAAATTAACGTTTGAATTTCCAACTCATAGATTGAATTTCCGATCAATTCATTAATTTATTTCAAAATGCATATATTAGTTTCATCTTTAAGTCTGATATAATAATATGTACACATTTATTTTACATCTCTCATAACAGAAGTACTCCACTGCTATGGTTTTATCTTAAATGCACTAGATATAGCCCTTATTCCCTCTTACATTAGGCATTAATTATTTATTTTTATAATATCATGTCAGCAAAAACAAAAAAACTCCAATGGGAACTAAAACTCAATTTAAACAAATCACCATATATCTCTCTTTAATCTTGATATTATTTTTCTTTTTGGTTATTTTAAATTCACAAATTTAAATTATTGTACACTAAATCATGCCTGCATTTAAATATATACTTATAAATAGTCTTTAATTATATTTAATATCTTAAATGAAAAAAAAAAAATTTTTCATTAAAATTGACTGGTTATTGATAACCAAAGACTTTCTTTATCGATTAGAGTACATTTGCTTTCGTGCTCATATACAATAAATTAATTATTTAATCAACAAATCATTTCGTTACTTATAAAATTTCTAAAAAAAATCATCACAAAAGAATAATAAAAACTAATAACTGTGCTTCCAATCAAAAAAATCATAAGCCTACTTATCTTTCGTAATTATATATACAAGACTACCAATCACATGTTCTAAAGGCTTGGTAAATTTATGAAGCATCTAATAACAACAAAACAGTATCTTTACATTTCAATATTTGCAGCTAACAGTGATTTTGTGTTTCAAGCAAAAATAATTTGCTTTATATTAAGACTATTTTTCTATTTTATATTTAAATAAAAACAAAATAAAAGCCTTTATTGATTGACAAACTATACAATTATATAAATATAATAAAAACAAAATTGTAAATACCAGATACCAGAATTAACTAGATTTTAAATATTTCAATCCATGAATATATCGCAAATTTAGATTTGGATTTTTTCCTCACTTACTTTGAAATTGTGCGTAAAATGTGCACATATTTTTTTCTCGGTTTTATTAAAATGTGATGATATTATTTTTCTAATGAGACGCTCCAAATTTAATATATAAGTATTAAATAAAGATAGTTTAAATTAGTTTATCTTACTATAGTATACTATATTGCACCCATTTACTAATCTAATTTATAATGAAATAAAGAAGTAACGATTTATTTAAATTTAACATATGTATGTATATATTTCCTGGTATATCCTATCGTTTTGATAGATTGATTTTACGATATTGGTTTATGTAATGGCAGTCTTTGTGTGAAATTGTTGCAACCATAGACTCAAATGCTAAAAATCACTTTAACTTGAAATATTTTAAAATTATATTTTTTTAGCTTTTTCTGTGTCGAATAAATCCCATAAAATTATAATATTTAACCATGTCAGATTTATTATCAGGAAAATTCATCATGTTAAAAAATAACTAGCCAAATTCACACTTTCCTCAGAACAGAAGATTAAGCGAGCCCCTTGTTACCGTATTGGCAGCCCATCGCTGATTTACATCATAAAAACTAAAGTTATATATTGCTTCATGATATTATAAAATTGTACTGTAAGTCAACAACAAATTATAATAACAACACAATCACATTTTTCTGTCGGATGTAAGTCGTGTAAGTATGGAGATATAAACGTCAGATTTTTTTCAACCGTCTGCGCAGTATTCGCACGCGAAATACCGGTAAGAAATAACACTAACGGCTTTGAATGTTAACAGCAGGGCTGTGCAAAAAAGACGGCCACGAGAGCTTTACAATTTTGCCTTTAACCATTAAATATGAAACTACAAAAAGTACAAACTTTTGTTTCGGCTTTTTCACAAAACAATAATTGATTTAACTTTTTATTCTTATTCCCAATGATAAGAAGCATATTTGCTCTTCATATTGTTTCAACAGATGTCATGGCTACACTTTCTAAACCATTATAGTCTTCATTCGAACAGAGGACGCTGGAGTTTTGGCGGCCATTGATTTTCAAACGTTTTTTAATACATTTTTTACAATAAAAAAAACACGGCTTAACATAACAGCATTAAATAGTTAATTCTGTATTCTATAGTTGTTGTGTATTCTAATTTCTGATTTTTATATACTGTATGAAAATCATATTTTACGCCTCTAATGCTTAGGTGCTTTTCAAGAATACTTTCCAATAAAAAGTGTTTTTTAGATTTTTTTAAAAGAGTGTACATCCCACCCTATTTTATATGAAAATATAAAGTATATTGTTTTATTTAAAAGTAGAAAATCATGCATTTAAGAGTGAAAAAATATTGAGTAATTTTAGACTATACAGACAGACAAAATACTAAAATTTTGCTTTTAACACAACTTAAAACATATTGTTTGTTCCATATTGTGTAAAAAATATATTTTTTAAAAATACTTACTACTAGGTTTTTTCCTTAACTCAATGGCTGCCGCAGACGAGATATCTCGTAAAAATTTACGTGCTCACACGCCAGTAGCCAATAGTTACAAATTTAAGCTGGCGTGCTAGGTTACTTTTAATTATCTACAGCAGCTAAAAGGTTAATATATTATAATATAAAGTTTTTTTGAATTGGGCTTTTATGGCATAATTTATGCAACGTGTTTTTTTGTATTTTATTAATCTCTAGTGACAGTTTGAAATCTGTCACTAGAGATGAATGTCAGAACAATCATTTGTTAATGTTCTCGGTGAGCGACATCGATTTTCATTATTTTATTAAATTGTGGAATTGGGTAAAAGAGTATTTTAGTATTCTAGGGACAAAGATCTACACAAAAAAATATTTCTTGATAGTATAGGTAGTGTGTATATATTTTTGATATATGCTTGTTTTGCCAATGTAGCCATAAATTTCGAGGCAGCCCTGTCACTGTTGGGAATCTTGCGACTAATTAACGAGTGTAGCGGAAAGCTACCGCGTCAGGTGGAGCAGAAAATTCAGAACACATCAAAGGCGGTTTTTAATTATTCTACCGACATTAATGTGGTATCATAATCGATAAAACAAATTAATCAAAATCAATTTCAACGCAATTACATTATGTTCAATGAAATGATTTAACAACCAGTCTTGACGAGAGACATTCTCTCGAATTGATTTTAGAAAAGATCTCGAATCTAGTACAGTAAAACATTGATTATCCGCACTAATCAGGGATGAGGGTAGTACTGTCAATCGAAAATAATCAAAAAAATACATATATTCATAAACAGAAAGAATCTACAAATTATCAATATTTTTATTGAAATATGTTTACATACATATCGACTGTGTAAATGAAAAAGGACGTAAGACGTAACCCATACTTAACAAACTTTACAGGAGGTACAAAAAACGTTTTTTGACGATTTTTGAACAAAGACAAATTATGAAATATTCAAAACCTTCAAGTGCATGAAGACTGATAAACTGGTTTTTAATGGACTTAATGTAATATTAGTTTAATACTTAAAGTCTTTTTTCATGATCGTATTTTTCGCAGGCCCAATTTTTATCTTAATTAAAAACTAAATTAAGATAATAATTTGACATTTTCAGCTTACATCATTTTAATATAACGTGTATCAAGTTAATAATTAACATTATGATAATTGTTCTTTTATTACTTTCCACAATCAATATGTAAATAATTACTTAATTTTTAATTATTGTGAATAAAAATACGTAAAAATCAGGGTATCCAATAATTTACGTGGAATACGAAATAAAAACAAAATTTAAAATATGGCGACAAATTGATGTATAATTCATGAATTATCAGTTTTTCAAAGATCAATTATGAAATCTACAAAAACCTTGAAGTGCATGTAGACTGATAAACTGGGTTTTAAATGGACTTAGTGTCATATTAATTTAATATTTTTTTTTAAATAAAAAGTCTTTTTTTATGATCGCAATTTTTGCAAGCCCATATTTTTTCTTAATTAAAAGCTAAATTTGAATCGTTCAAATTATGTACACTCCCACAGATTTTGTCACTAACGACCCGGGTTTTGCCTTTTGAACGATTCAAATTTAATATTGAAATTTCACCAAGCACCTTCAGTCGAAATCTTAAATTAATTAAAAGCTTATTAAATTAATTTCAGCTTACATCCTTTTGACAGAACGTATATCATGTTGTATACATTATGACTATCGAAATAAGTTGTTAGATTGCGTCCTTTTTCCTTTCCACAGTCGATATGTAAATAATGACTTCATTTTTAATTATTTCGAATAAAAAAACACGTTATCAATTTATAAAAATCAGGGTATCTGACAATTTACGTGGAATATAAAATAAGAACGAAATTTCAATTATGGTGACAAATCGGTTTTCTTGATGCCGAAAATGGTTTTTTTGACATTCTTGTTCTTGTATTTTGCATTTAAGTTTTCCAGAGCATTGCTTGTTTGCGTTTTATTTTCGTAGACAAAAAGAGTTTCATGTTGTTAAGCACATATACCATCTTTCAATACTTATCTAATTCTCGAAAGTATGCACTGTTCTTGAATGTATCACATCATTTGCCTCTGGCAAGTATTTGTGACTGGTGCTAACCAATTACTTTTTTAATTTGACAAACAGCTGTCCCCACCATCGTACAAGGGACGCAACGTCAATTATGCATGAAGTAAATAACGTATTTAAACATTATCGCGACTGTTTAAATACTGTGTACATACATCATTAATTTAGAAGACGCTTAAACGGTAAATTAGTAAAACACGTGTTGAAAACATAACGCTGTCACCCCTGTGACTTTCTGTCTGTCAAAAACCAAACGGGGACGCACTGGCGCCATCATCCACGAGGCGCCAATGGAAAATCTTAGCAGTTCTAATACTTAACACACTGCATAACCTTTAATAAAACCACTAAGCATACACATATTAACCCGTAACATGCCATCCTAAAAAATTACGTTCCCTGCCATGATGGCATATCAGTTTCACTGTTTATTGACAGTATTTAAACCTAAGTTAGAAGCTAAAAAATATTTTAAAAAATGTATTTATGCTAGAATACCTAAAATGATAAATACTTATTGACAATATTAAGAGAAATATTGAATGATTTAATGGCTCAACTATTTACGATTGCATCATGGGCACGGAGGTGTTAAGAGCACAATATTTTCTCATATTATATCCGCTCCCAATGTGGAGCATATGGACTCAAAATGGAGTTTATCTTAACATAAGTTATTCTACGAGAACTGTGTGTTATCTCAATCTCTTTTTTTTCTCAAGAGAGTAGGAATAAAATGGTAGGGCTAGGAAAGGACTAGTGGTTAGGTGATTAGATTAGGTTAGGTTAGTGGACTCTTTTTAGGATAGGATTAGGTGGGAGGGGGGAATTTAATTAATTTGTCTTTGAACGGAAATTCACAAATCGATTTAAAAATGAATTTATAAAGCTGGTCGGTTTTCGAGCCTTCTCCAGCCCACCCCCGTCATTAAACGACTGTCGTATAAACGGACAGCCCACCGCTGGAATAAATATGAGCAAATATGTAATAAATAGTTTAATAAATCCTAGAATTACAAATTAGACATAGTCTGGAAAGTTGTGAGTTTTTTGGTACTCTGTTTTAAGTTGACATGTGTAGTTTGTCGTTTTAAATCACGAAGTTGACAACCGCTCTGCGAGATTCAGGTTTGTTTGCCTGCCAACTCGAATTTCATTCGGGTGTTTCAAATATTGCATTTCTTTCCTTGCAAGCGGTTTTTGTTTAGCCAACACTGCCACGGTGACGTCTTCATTAAGCTCAAACGAGACGCAACTGGAAACTATTACAGTACTCTCCCCTCATTAATGAAGAAAATAATTGAAGAAGAAAGTAGGAAACTAATAGACGTGTTCCGTAACAGACTAATAAACGTTGTAGCATGTACATTTAGATGATACTATGAACACATCACTTGAATTCTGTTTTCATTTGATTGGTAACATTATTATTATAAAAAATTCCAATAAATCGCTGCCCTAAAGCAACGGCCCTAGGAACTGGTGACTCATACCTTCTAAGCGAGGTATAAGTTTTTAAATATAAAAGTTTTTGCTCATAGTTTCGCCCACGAAAGAATAACTTTAAGTTTAGTGTTGTACTTTTTAAATAGCGAATTATGGTTTAATTTTGTTTACGGTTTATGATGAATGATAATAAGTAGTTTTTTGTATACTATATCTGTATCTAGTTATATTACTAATCTCGCTAATGCTTTGAAGTTACAGGGCAATATCAAATTCAAATTAATTCGTTATAAAGGTATACCTTTCAGCAATCGATTGGCATACTTATCTTAGAATCGACTTTTTCACATTATCTCACTGTTGACAGTGGTGGGCTGCCAATACGTTAACAAGTGACTCGCTTAATCTCAAAGCAATTATAGGTGTTCTGGGGAAGGAGTGATTTTTTTTATCACTCCTATGCATTTATATGCAATACTAAAATAAGCAATCGTTTGTTACTTAATTCACTTATAATATGTTACAATATGCAATTTATCGCAAACTGATCAATCTAAATGGCCAAAAATGTTCTCCTGTATATACTGAAGTTGTTGTAAATAATATATAGGTCCGATATTGCAGTTATATACTTATTTGATATGAGAATATGGTTTTCTCTTTAATTAACAAATTCTCTTTATCTATCGATGCATTATATTTTTTTTAACCATGTCTGCTCCCAATGTGGAGCATATGGACTCCTAATAGAGTTTATCTCAACAGAAGTGTTTCTACGAGAACTGCTTGTTACTCAGTTGCTCAACCTCTCTTTTTCCAAAGAGAGTAGGAATAGAAGGAAAGGGCTAGGACAGGACTAGTGGTTAGCTAATCGCTCTCGATACTGTACATAGGATAAGATGGGTAGGACGTGGGAATTCAAGACATCACATACATCCATTCCTTCGAACAGAAATTCATAAATCGATTGAAAAATCAATTTATAAAACTGCCCGTACTGGGATTCGATCCCGTGACCTCCGTAGCGGTAGCCAACGACGTTGACCACTCGAACACACAGGCGGCTGTATACATACACTAATGTATAATACACTAGCATTATTTAGCTTTAATAATAATTACGTATAACTGTCTGAGAGTAATTAAAAAATCCACCCATTCTTCGTAACACCGCGAATAGCTCTGAGAATAAGCGAGCCCTTTATTTTATTTTTTTGAATAAGGGCTGTTTGTTTATAAATCCATGTATTGCAATCTATATCTCGTTTGTGTCACTGTGTGGTTTACGATCACTGCTGCAGATATGCGGATTTTCAATTTAAGCCTACCTGTGCTTTCAAAAAGGTACCTTTCCACATTATACTTACTAAAGCAAGTTATTAGAATAAATTTTCCGCCTGTTTCAAAACCAAGGCTTAAAATGATTTCCTTTCCAACACCCCCACCCCTCCCCAATCTCTGGCGCATTAAATATAGCAAGAGCGCTAAAATGCTACCACAGTATTTGCTTTACTGGCGAATATAATTTCATTGCGCAGTGACGGGGTAAGCGATGGGGGTGAATTTATTAGCGTGCCACTGAGGCTTTGAATTAATTACCAACATCTGAATATACCACTATTACACGAGTAATTCTCTGTGGTCTGATGGTTGTTATAGTCATTACACGCCAAATCTTGTAAGGGAAAATTATTTTTTTATATGAATCGAACACAATACATTTTAAACCGTTTTAACACCCATACAAGGAAACTACAAAAATCGTTTTGGTTTCAAATAATTTGATTATTTATAACGATAATAGTTCTTAATAATAAACCAGGGCTGTGGGGTGGGGTTTGAGTAGAAGTCGTGTGTTTTCTCAGGAATCAGAAAAGTTGGAGATAAAAAAATATGTCATATATATACAGCGGTGGGCTGCCAATACGCCAACAAGGGGCTCACTTATCTCAAAACAATTTTCGGAAGTGATTTTTTTTATCATTCCTATGCAATTATATGCAATACCTAAATAATCAATCGATTGTTCCTTAATACACTTTCAATATGTAATTTACCGTAAACTTATGAATGTAAATGGCTAAAGATATACATACTGCTGAGTATACTGACGTCGTAGATAATATATGTCAGAAATTGCAGTTATTACTAATTTGATCTAAGAATATTGTTTCTCTTAATTTAACAAGAGGCTCGCAGGCCTTAGTAAAATTTAACAAGCGGCTCGAGAGAGCCTCTCCTAGCCTTCTCCAGCCCACCCCTGGATATATAGAAAAAAAATAATAGTCATTTCTTCATACTGATTGGTAAAATGTATTAGAGTTTTTTAGAAACTATTATGATTTTTTTTTTTACATATCCTGTATTATGTATGTAGGTTAAACGGAAGTGATTAAAAAGATCAATTCGGAGTCGGTGTCGTTTTTTTAACGGACTCCACAATCCTGTAACATACAACTCACCTAAAAAAATTGTATACGTGTTATTTGCGATGTGATAAATCTAATTGCCGTTCTTTGAAACGAAATGAGTGATATAGTTAGCTGCAATCAAATTTGGAAAGATATCCATTTTTTACATTCGATTTGGCAAAAAATAATAATTACACTCAGATTGCTTTACATTATTACTGACAATAAGTCATGATATGAAATCGTTTAATATCATAAACTGACGAAATTGATACTGAGAATTGGTAAGAATCAAAACAAGCGGTGGGCTTTTTCATCAACTGAAAAAGCCCACGCTAATAAATTTAGTGTTTTCTTTTACAATAATCGTTAAATATTGTTTATACTTTATATCACACTCTCCTACATTTATTTGTATTACAGTCAAAATGTGTATTTTTGTGCTAATTTTGTAACAGTAAAATTTAGTCTAACATATATTTTTTTGATTTAATTATTCACAATGACTTTTTCGTTTTTTTTTTTACTTCAGAACTATTTAAACTATCGCCATTAATTATAACTTTTATTTCAATGCTTGAAACAATATACATACACCATTTTTCAGGGCTGTGAAGTCGTGTAAAAAAAAGACGACTCCGAGGAATTTTTTCAATAATTTCATTTTATCTTATATATGTATATATATATATGTATACCATCAGATCAGGGGTGCGCTGGAAGGGGCTCGGAGGGATTCACCCGAGCCCCTTGTTAAAATTTGGCGCGGCCGGCGAGCCCCTTGTTAATTTAAGAAAATAGTTCGTCTCAGATCAAATCAGCACCTAACAACAATTTCTGTTCAATTTTAATACAAAGATGTATTATCTATAGTGTTAAGGCATTATGACTGAGATTTACCGAGCCCTTTGTTAAGATATTAACAGCCTACCGCTGCATCAGATCATCTTTAGTCAGCCAAGAATGAAATGTCAACACTTTGGACTATTTTGTTTTGAATACACATCATTAAATATATTATTTTAAAAAATTGAGCCGCTCATTTTTTACGACTCAGACTCCGACTCCGGTCAAAACACCGCGACTCCGCAACTACGACTCCACAGCTCTGCCATTTTTTTATTGATAATTAAGTTTTTTTACTTTTATTTAACAAATACGTCACATTATGACCGTTCCTTAAAATAAAAATAAATATCAAATAGTGTCATATTTGTCGTTTGGTTCTGAAACCTATTAGCTTAGATTTTTTTTTATTCTCTAAGAACTTAGTATGTACATTTTTTTTATGTATTTTAAAATGTTAATTAAATTTTCGCCGACCAGATTTTGCTTCTCGACGGCTTAAGGCACGCCGGTATTCATTTGCATACCAAGCTATCCATTTATATATCACGTGACTAGCTCATAACGATCGCAAACTTCCCGCAGCCTCTGTATTCATAACTTACTTAGGTGAGTATACAATGTAGCCTTTTCCGTGATTCTCCCTCCCCCACCATCAGCGCCTATTCCCGCCATCACTTGGCCCTCTTTCCTCCCCTCTTTCCGCTCGGTCTATCATTTCCCTGTTTACTTCATTTATGCCAAACCATTGGCAAGTGACTACATCAATACAATCAATTCAGCTAAATACTTGCGCAGAAAATTGTAGATTTTTGTATACTACTCAACGTTATAATAAAAGTATATGTGTCAAAATCGTATATTTAAAGTAAATTTAATTTGATATACATACTTTTTTTTGCCGCCTGTGTAGTCGAGTGGTCAACGTCGTTGACTACTGCTACGGAGGGCACGGGTTCGAGTCCCAGTACGGGCAGTTTTATAAATTAATTTTTCAATTGATTTATGAATTTCTGTTCAAAGGCATGGATGTATGTGATGTCTTGATTTCTCCCACCCACCCATCCTACCCTATGAACGGGGCGTACCGAGAGCGATTAGCTAACCACTGGTTCTTTGTCCTAGCCCTTTCCTTCTATTTCTACTCTCTTCGGAAAAAGAGAGGTTGAGCAACTGAGTAACAAGTTGTTCTCGTAGAAACACTTATGTTGAGATAAACTCCATTAGGAGTCCATATGCTCCACATTGAGATCGGACATGGTTAAAAAAAAAAAAAAAAAATTAAAAAGTTGACACTCAGTGGGGGATTGCCCTACAAGTGAATGAGGCGCGCGATCGGGGCCACAACAATTGCTTAAAGTATGTAACCCATACACCTTTTGTTCAGATTATATATACTTTTATTATTTTACACAAAAGTTTCTGACGTTCTTACATTATCCGAAAAACAAGGCCTCCAAATTTTATTGCGCCTGGAGCCTCCCATGTGCTTATTCCGCAACTGTTGACATTATTTCAGCTACCAATAATAAAGTATTTAATTTATGAAGATAATACGTTGAAATAAGCAGACAATAAAGTAATATAGTGAAATTAATTAAAGATTAACGAAATAATATAATGCTTCTCTACCAATTATTGACAGTGAACACCCTAAAAGTGATTACTTGATTCTA
The DNA here is from genome assembly GCA_031772345.1 of Himalopsyche anomala. Lineage (NCBI taxonomy): Eukaryota > Metazoa > Arthropoda > Insecta > Trichoptera > Rhyacophilidae > Himalopsyche > Himalopsyche anomala. The sequence goes on along the minus strand of CM062832.1, from coordinate 20,197,351 downwards.
TTTGATGAAAATATATTTTTTAAAAAGGCTAACTTCTTTATTGTGACGAAAAATAATTTTTAGCACAATTTTAAGTACGTGTGGATTTCACATTTCGTCGCAATAAAAACCAGTTGAGTACAGCTGGCTTATAAAGCGTCCCTTCCGCCACCCCCCTCCCCTCTTGCAGTAAAAGCCGCCGAGCAAATTCGATTACAATTACGCTCGGCATCCGTTCTTGGTTCTCGACTCCTCATGCATTATGTATCGCAGTTCAATCTAATCACAATAACAATACAGCTGGTACCCTTGCTCTGATGCTGCCAAGAGTAAAGAGTTGATGCAATGCCTACCAACATAAAGCGATGATGTTTTGTTTGATTTATTATGTAATTACAATCTTATAGTGACTTTACATCGAGCGTTAGCAGTAAATAATATGAAATTAATAGTGTGCAATAAATAAACTTTGATGCAAGCAATAGTTACTATTTTGCATTAATTTAATTAAATGTTTCTTCACAGTACAGTCAATCCTCTTTTTACGCGGTAAATGCGTTCCACGATATATCGTAAAAAAGACTTGACTTTCGTAGAAAAAGTGGGGATGCATTTTATGGTTTTTAAAATCCGCATAACTTTGAAACAGCGCGTTAAAATATCCTTAGAAACACATAAAAAAAGTTTAGGAAAATTAGAGGAAAAACACGGCGTAAAAATTACTTATATAATTAATATATATTTTATTTTTTTTACCATGTCCGCTCCCAGTAGAGCTCCCAGAGCATATGGACTCCTAATGGAGTTTATCTCAACAGAAGTGTTTCTACGAGAACTGCTTGTTACTCAGTTGCTCAACCTCTCTTTTTCCAAAGAGAGTAGGAATAGAAGGAAAGGGCTAGGACAGGACTAGTGGTTAGCTTATCGCTCTCTATACGCCCCGTTCATAGGATATGATGGGTGGGAGGGGGGAATTCAAGACATCACATACATCCATGCCTTTGAACAGAAATTCGGATTCGGGATTCGAACCCGTGCCCTCTGTAGCGGTAGCCAACGATGTTAACCACTCGACCACACAAACGGCAAAAATATTATTTATTAAAAAATTAAATTGCTGGGTATTGTTTCACTTTAGTAAAATTTTAAGTAAAACTATCGTCACTGTATGACAATGAATGCTAGGTGCGTTTTGCATGTGGTTCGAAATCACTCTCTTCTTCGGAATAAATAGTATGCGCATCAATTTCAAAAGACGATGGTTCTTTACGCATGGAATTAGTGTCAATCACACCATCGTTCTGTGTTGGTGTTTTTCTAACAATGAAATCAGTGATCAAAGTTTGTTCGTATTTCCTTTTTTCGATGATTAATTGTTAATGTAATACTTTCGATGGTTCCGGCGGTAACTTTGTGGAAGTTCATTTTAATATAAAATTTAAAATAACTTTGATGGAATATGTATGCATGTATCAATACGTGGAATAATCAAAGATATTTTAAATTATATATTAATTGTTAATGTAGTTTGTTATACCCAGAAATACCAATTTTAAGCTCTCATGGGAACTCAAATGCGCGCGAAGAATTTGAATCATTTCGATTTTTAAAATGAAATGATTCTCTAAATAACTGCAAAGTTGGAGACCTTCCTGAATTATTTTCACAGTGATGGGAACTGTAATTTCTTCCACTTCGGATACTATAATCAGTGGTGTAGTGGTAAATACATAAATAGGTACCAGGTCGGTCATTGATTTCTTCCTTATTTTTTTGTTTGTTTTTTTTATATCCATCCGAAGTTAAAAAAAACATTTTAAAAACGTATTCTGTAAATGGATTATGTACTTGAAAATTAAGTTACAAGTCAAAAAGGTAGCAGGGCGGCGCCCTGGCTCATTTTCTGCCAGGTCGCCGACCTGGCCCCACTACACCACTGACTATGATATATAAAAAAAAAACAACTTTTGAGGCCTCTAAGATTTGGAGACCCCAAACGTGCGCCTCATTTGCTTATAGGGTAATACGCTACTGTACATTGTAACGTTACCTATTCAAACTGAATTTAAATTGTAGTGATGTAAACTTCATCTAAAACTGCTAGTATACGTAGATTAGTGAATGTATACCCTGACAAGATTTCACACATTCGTAATGTTAAGCAAATACATTATTTATCAATATTTTTCTTGTACGTGTTCCCAGGCTGAAATTTACAATGTCAAATAGTATACATTATATAGATTACCGATGAGCACAATTTTCATCAGTGTTCCGCCTAATTTCCCTTCTGCTGAAGTAAAGAGTTACCGGTTGATTTTATTTCATCCCCCGATGTCAAATTTATTTGCAGTAGTTGTGAACGCGACCCCTCGTACGCTTTGCATTGTTGGTTCGAATCCTAATGGGATAGGCAAACAGGGGCAATTCAATTATACGCGAAACTAAAATGCCTGTCGGAAAATTAAACATTTTGTTTGACTTTGTAAGCTTACAACTTTGATTTTCCCCCGCTGTTTGTACAGCGCTACATTTTTTCTGCATATTTCATTGTTATTGTATTACCAAGGGATAGCTTTATTGTATATCGTCACCTGATTACTTAACTATCGATCAATATATTATATATTAAAATGTCTTTGCCCAATTTGGATTGTATTTTTTGTAGAGAATTTTTACGACCAATAACTGGTTTTCATTCATTTGTTAAACGTATTTCTTTGGATATAATAACAAAAAAAGAATTATATGATTTTTAAAAAAATTGCAATTACAGCTACTATATAGCAAACGGCTACCTAAAGACAGTGGTAAATAAATAGATACTAGGTCGGTTATTGATTTTTTCCGTATTATTTCAAGTTTTTTTCAATTTTTTTAAATTTTTACAAGTCAAAAAGGTGGCAGGGCGGCTCCCTGGCTCATTTTCAGGTGCCAGTTCGCTTACTTAGCCCCACTACACCACTGCATAAAGAGAAGTAGAGGAAAAATACATTTTTAAACCAATTTGTCGATGTAGATCCTGTGAAAGTCATTTTTACACTACGATATTTAATCTTAATATTCAAAATTTCAGAACTCGAAATTGTAAAGATCGTCTGAGTTCTCGAAATTTCGTATAAATCGGTCAATTTACTAAGAAAGAGTTCATTTGTTCTTCGTGTGACTTAGTGTGTAGTCTACGTTTTGTAGTTTTTGGTTTCGACACAATTCTAATAATCATTTTTCTTTTTTTCCAGGATGCAACAGCAAGGAGGTCGTGGCGGCGGAGGCAGCTCACCACCGCCATCGGACAGCGACTCCGACATATCCTTGGGCGGCTCCCCTGGCGTCGGAGTCGGCGGCGGAAGCATACCGACTTCCCTGTCGTCGCTCCCGCCATCGCTGCCGCCTTCCCTGACATCACCTTCGGCGGCCGCTTTCAGGTTCGCAGCCGCGTTCCCTGGCACCAGGTTGCTGCCGCCTGCTCCTCCGCTTCTCGCACCGCCTCTCCATCGACCTTTCACGCCGCCGCCCTCGTGATGCCCGCCTACACGAATCGCCACTACTAAACTTATATTTTAAAAATCGTCCGAATTATTTTAAAACTTCATTTTACAAACTTTACAACATGGATAGTATTTTTTAAATATTCAACAAACATACATCATAATTCAACTTTTAAGTATACAAGAATTTAGATTTTAGTTAATATCACAGCAATTGAGTAAAAAGTTATTTGAAATTTCTGGTGTTACAATTACTTAGACATCAGTTAAATAACAGTTGGTTTGTAATTCAAATATAACCATAATGAATTATACTAATGGATCATGGTTTACCATTGCAAACTTAATATAATAGAGAAGTTAATAAACAATCATTAGAAATACTTGAACTATGCCATTTATATAATGTTTAAACGTTGAATACTACATCGTTTCTAATACAACCTTCATAAACTAGTTACATGAATCTTAAAGTATGTTAATTTAACACAAAATTAAATAAATCACACTATTTTGATTATTCAAAAGTGTAGGTGATTCAAAAGTAAAATCATTTAAACAACCAAACAGCGTATCTTTCTTGTATTTTTTTTGTATTATCAATTATTAAAAGACTATCCATACTTGACTACGTTTAATTCAAAAGTATCATTGAACAAAAAATAAATTCGTATAGATAAGTCAGTTATCTATGATCAATTCTGTGGTGATATTTTTTCTGTGACGATTTGGCGTTTGGTGAACATTCACGAATGGCGGAAATATTGTGGTTTAATACAATCTTTTAAAAAAAAGTGTCGTCGATGTGTGAGAACTGAAAACTTAGACTATTTAAAAATATATATATACGTAGAGTAAAGCACAATGTAAATTATGTTAAAGTTATCGAAAAATAAGTGATTTTATTATATTATATTATGTCAGTTATCGATAATTTAAGATTTTATTGTTTGGATTTTAAAAAATCGTGTGTCGCTTGTGTTTAGGTAAGTGATAAAAATGAGGGGGGTTTGTGAGGACATTAATGATTATTATAATTAATTTTATTTTTAAATAATTATGGTCGTACTTTAGAATAAAATTGTGATTGCTACCGTCGATTAGAAGAAAATGAATATTCTATAGTCAATTACGCAATCTTAATAGGTTCATTCTTGATCCTTTTTCTTTTCATTGTTTACCTAAGGGTAACGTGTATTATTATTATGTTATGTGCTTACTTCCAAAGGCCAATAAACTAATTGCCGTCAAACTTTCTAAGCTTACAAAGTTTAGTATTCATTTTATTGTGCTTATCTTATGATTAGGGATTCCAATTGAATATTCGAAAATTTTAATATTTGATAAATTATTTAAATTATTTGTTCATAGTATCAATTTAGATATAAAAACAACATTCTGACTTGTGTTATCTTTATTTTTTTTTTATTTAAACATCATAATTTTTACCTTCACTTTTAAGATATTCACTGTCAATTATTGGTAGAAATACATTTTAAAAAAACTTGTGTACCAATTTTGTTGATAATACTCGCGATAAGCAAATCCGGTCCTGATTTTAATAAACAGTGTGGGATTAGTACAAAATGTACTATTTTTTTTAAATACTATAATAAACAATGAAAACATGTGCTGAAGACTAGTATAATTGTGTTAACAATCAATACACTTAACCAGAGATAAAAAACACAACAAATAAAAACAGTTATTCGAAAACTATAAGGTTTCAATATTCGAAATTTGAATATTTGATTTCAACGTATTTTTGGAATCCCTACTTGTGCCACCTTCAAATGTAAAACTATTGTCATAAGATGGAACACTGTTTTGATTATTGTTTTTTTTCTTGTCAAATTGATTCATACATTTCTTACCAGTATCATAATATATAAAAATGAAAAAAAATCCGGATCAATAATGCCGTTAGCCGACGGAACAAAATATTTTCTTAATAAATACATATTTTAATATAATAACAAACCAAGTAAGTCTTGGATAACTGCTTCTGGGACATTACTGGCGATCATTTGAAAGTGCTTAACGATGCTGTGCTGTAAGATTGCTGTACTTGCAACTTAAAATCTTTTGTGCGTGGTGACGGGTATAACTTTGAGTACCTACACTTGTTGTTTTAATAATAGATATCTTTTGAAAAAAAATAACCTTCAAACAATAATGGTGTTTTTACAATTGACAGCAAGCTTTCTCTTGGTTATTTGCAGTAATTTATATAAAACAACTTGAAATATCGTAAAAAGTTTTTTTGTAATTTATACAAAGAAAGAATATGTATTATTTTTTTAAATAACCTATTTTAAATTATACACATTGATTTTTCAATATCAAATTTTATAAAACATAGAAAATGCGATTTATATTATTTTTAATATTATAATTTAACTATTTATTTGTAAAAAGACGGATGCAATATATTGTAAGCATGACTGTGAAACGAAAGGGAAGTTTAAAAGAGAGTAGCTAAATAATAAACTAATATCGCTTTTATACTTTTCAAAGTGACTTTTAGATTGCCCCTGATAATAATTATAATGAATGATTTAAAAAAATGTATGTGTATAAAATTCAAAAAAATTTACCTCGCCCCCCTCGATTTCATTCTTTTACATTGTAACGATTATTGTTAATGTAAATATTTATAAATAATAATTAATTCGGTAGAATTACATTATAATGAAATTTAATAAAATCAAATATGCAGTTCTGTTTTATACTTCTCGTCAGCAACTGACCCCTGACCGGATAACATTTTTTTTTAATATTTTGATTTCGTATAGTACTTATGTTTATTTTTTACTACAAATGTATGTTTTACTAAAACTGGTACCTATTGGCAAAGAAGATTAAAAACATTATTATATTCATGATTGAATTTCTTTAATAAATACCAATTATGTATACACAATACACCTTAAATCTAGACAGAGGCCGTGGCTGGGCAATTTTGTTGGTATTTCGTATTTTTCGTAAAATTCCTGACATCGTTTTGGCGCTCTCTATGCTAGGCGCCCTCTTTGATAGCTGTATTTGCCAACCTCTAGCTACGGCCCTGAATCGAGCCATGTCTTATTTCCTTTTGTATTTATCCAAATATATATACAGTGTAAAAAATATGTTTTACAGTCAATAGTTATAATTTCAATTACCGTCATTATCCTTGGAAAAGACTGTCATTAAAATATGTTCAGTGTAAATGCAGCATATAATAAGCAGGAAAATTGTACCTCGGAAAATTCATACTACATGACAAAGAATAAATATCGTCAACCAACTATTGACATCTCATTCAAACATGAAAACAAAATTGTCATCCGATAAAAATGATTATATGACTTATTCATCAATGATTTAATTATTTCTGTCAATACAACCATTATTAAATTATACGGGATATCCTGAATAAAATATAATATGTATTACATCAATGATATAATCATGATCCTTGAAAGATATAATTAATTATAATACATCTAAAAATTGATCAATTATAAAGATTAATTACATTATAGATGGTTTATCCGAATATTTTTAAATTGTAATTGTAAATAATCACGTTTCTGCTTAGTTTTCTGATAAAACCTTGTAATTTAAATTAAATTGCAAGTTAATTTACTGTATACTGGTCATTTTTATTAAAAACACAAAAATTCAACATTTCAAAATAAGTATAACAGTGCGTTAACGAGTAAAACATTTTATTATTTAACAAAAAACTCTACTTAATTTTCTCATACTAAAGAATATATTTTTACCGATCAGGGTTAAAATACAAAATTAAACATAAAATACTCTATAGAGTACAAAATAGCTCCACGAGAAATACATTATAATATAATATAACATAGTTTACATCGATTCAGGTTTTTCATACATTTTTGTGTTATTAAAGTGAAGTTTTACCATTTGAATAACATTTTAATTACTAATCCGTAAATGACTAAAAAAACTTTCACTGATGAATCAAGATTTTTATCGATATACTTGTGTCATTAGTTGTAATCTAACAAAGGTTCCGAAATTCAATGTTCTTCGTTTTCAGTCACTTCTTTTTATTGATTTTGGATGACTAAATATAAAAATATTGACGGATAAAACGCAAACTAAAATGTTCTTAATACAAATTCAAACTATTCTATTTTACTGTATGTACTACTATTTTTACTCCGATAAATAAGTTAAAAATTGATCTGATCTTTTTTCTGATTGTGTTTGTGTTAAAATAAATGTTTATTGTACACATTTTTTTTCTTATGTTTGTAAGAATCTCATTGTTTTTGTAATGCTATAATACCTGTGTGAATAAATTTTGGATTAGTATATCCGGTCGGGTGAAGCGCATAATGGTTAGGCCAATCAAAAGCTCTTTTAGTTCAGTAGCGGCGGAAAGCTCGCTTAGTTTAAATCCTACTTTGTTATCTAAACTGCATCACAAAAAATAATATTGACTTTAATAAATATCATAAAAATGAATCATTTGTTTTAATAAATTTATACTATTATACATTTCCCAACATTCCCTTTAAAGCACACATTATTTTTTAGTGATGTCACAACATGGCTTATGTCAATTTTGAACGAACCGGTTGTTATAGATATTTTTGATCTCCACTACACTATTTATCATATTTTATTTATATTTTATACTTTTTACCTCACATAATATACATTTGTTCTTTAGATGTACCTACATCTACATATACATTAATCTAGAGTTTTTTTCTTTCTACCAAGTCATAATGACTAATCTAACATAGTTCTACACGTCATCTGGCAATTTCTCACAAGGAGTACTTAAACCTCGACTACTTGACGGATGACCTAAAGTTCAGGTCCTAAAACTTAAGAGGTCTTCTACTTCATCACATTCTTTCAAAATCGTGATGAAGAAGTAAGCACTGTTTTTTTTTAATTAGAAAACTATGGTAGGTACCCAGTATTTATAAAAATCTTTGTTTTTTGAGATTATTTTAATTTCAACATACTGAAAGAGAATTTGTGTTTCTTCAATATTTTTTTAATTTATTATTGATTTACTTTATTAAACACAGTGGCAACTCTACATGAGGTCAGATATTAAGAAAAGTGAAATAAATTATGTGTGTACACTGTATATTTACTGCTATATCGAAATTATAATTCAAATTACGTCTTAGTGGTATAACACAAATACTATTTTAACATGTAAAATCATAACTTTCCTCGGTATTAAAATTTTCTCTCTAAAACAATTGATATACTTTACAAATATTTCGGTATAGTCAAAATTTTGCGAGCCGCTTGCTGAATAATATAACGTGCTACATCACTACTCATTAGCATCGTGGGGTAAGGAAATCTAGATTCTCGCATAATTACAGCAATCTAATATTTCAATCTAGACACTTTTCATAAGCAAACAATATAAGTTCATTTGAATAACCATTCCTTACTTACTAATGAATTTAATGAAATGTTATATGCTGTGTGTTTTTAATTATTATTTTAAATACACTGTTTGAAAAAAAAATATTTCTTAATATTTATTTTGAGTACCTAGGTATATATTTCATTTATAAATATGGTCGTACCTTAAAATTTAGATTGATTAGTAACAAGTCAAATATTTCGGAATAGATATTGTTATATTTTAAACTTCGACTTCTATTGAAACATTTTACATATTATATAATAGAAAATTAAACGGAATTTAAATTACATACGAAAACATGAATTACTTGGCGCAAATTTTTCTCACATTTTTACAAAAATACCGCTGGTATTTGAACATCTAAAGAATACTGGTGTAGCAAAATTTGTTGTCATTCCATTAAATACTGTACTGTCCCGTAGTTTCTGTATAGTTAGAAGTTTATGAGATCCAATACCGAAATCCAAACATTTACACGTTACTTTTTATAGTTTTATTTCAACAAACAAGATGTCTGTTATGTTTGTATACAAACTCATTGGATTGTGAGAACGAACGATTAGCAAGTCAGTCATATCGTTAACCTGTTCGCACCCGTCCCAATTATACATATACGTAATCAAGAGTTGGACCCTATACGTCCATCCTGTCACATGATTTTCGACAAATAAATGAATATTCGAATTTTATAGTTTTATTTTATCATGATTTCACTGCCTATTTTTTTTCTTGTAGTCTTGGTGGAGGAATGGTAATATCTTCTTTTAGTATTCAGCTAAGTTGTAGGAGTTTAGTCGTGAAAGATATTTTTTTGAAAGTCTGACTGTTGAAAAACTCAATATTGATGTTTCATTGTGAGAATGATGTTTGTTAGAAAATTTAATAAAGTATGTTATCGGCAATGGCATGATTAAATATCTTACGTAATTTTTTACTTGATAAATACCAAATTTTGAACAAGTAAATAGTATCTGCCTACATGTTTCTTTTTCTTCTTCTTTTACCATGTTTTCCCGAAATGGGTGAACTTTTAATGTAATGTATCTAATGTTTTTTTGTGAGGAATTCAGAGATAAGGGAGCGTACAAGACAGCGTCCTGTCACGTCAGTGGTTATGGAGAGACGTTGGAACTGGCTGGGTCACGTGCTGCGGATGCCTCCGGAAAGCCTCAATCCTGCCTGCCTTTTCTTTCGACCGGTGGGATTCCGGCGTCCCGGACGTCCGTCGGGTACTATCCATAGGATGTACTCGGCGGAACTGAGGGATGCTGGCATGTCATGGGAGGAAGCAAAGCAATTGGCAGGAGACAGGGAAACATGGAGGTGCCGCGTGGCGGCCATATGCTCCACATAGGGAGCGAACATGGCCAAAGAAGAAGAAGAATCTAAGCAGAAGTGTTTCTACAAAAACTGGTGTAAAAAAGCAGTTGTTCAACCTTTTTTTCCTGTATGAATCTATGGTTAAAGGGCTAAAAAGGGACTTGTTGTTGGCTAAACGCTTTCGCTACATTAAGTTGTTTTCGTATTATATATAATCAGGGCTTTTTTTACCCTGTAACGCGGCGGAACGGCGTTCCGGCACTTTTTTTCTCGAAATTTTAATAAATGCTTAATTTTATTTTTTCTATTTTAAAATATGTATATTTTGTTTTATTTTCTATGCATTATATGAAAAGCCGTCATTAATTCTATCAAAATGATATTTGAATATATAATAAATAATATACCTTCTTAGAAAATGCTCGAAAAAAGTGCGTTCCGGCACCTTTTTTTTCAAAAAAAGCACTGTATATAATAGTTGGGACGGATTTTCAGATAATACATACATACATTCCTTCGCACATAAAATATATACCTATTGAAAAAATATTTTTACTGTTAAGTAGGAATCAAACTTGGGAAACCGTATTTGAAGCAGTTTGAAGAAGGTGCATGAACAAAGAAAAATATATTAATATTTAAAATTCTGCATTATTAAATTTTACTAATTTTACTTAATTTTCGACGAAGAAAAATCACAGGTAGCTAGTACGAGTTAATATTGAATAAAAATAATAATATTCGTCAATTACTTACATCGGCCAATAAAAGATATTTTACTATCAGATTTCCTATTCTCTCTCCAAAGTAAGAGATTCTCGATACACAAGTTCTATAAAATACTCCATTAGCAGCCCGTACGCTTCGCATTGGGGGTTGATTGTAATGCGGATTGTATTAAACGCATATTCATATAAAAAACTTTACATTAATTCTAATACATCTATTGTCGCTTGGCTTGTTGAATACTTTGTCCTCTCCATCATGAGATGATTAAAAAGTGGAAGTAGAATTGTTACTTTGCTTGACAGCACGTAAATTCTACTCAGCCCGCCCGCATGGAGTGAAAGCTTTCAACAAACTGCAGCTCTATCAAAATGATTGAGCCGTTTCCATGGGCGGGGATCCAACGAAATCGCGGAGAAGGGGGCATAAAATGTAGGCGGATAGACTTTGTATAAAGCTCCAATCAGAGTGTTTTCATTCCCCGCGTTCACCTTGCTTCAACCTCACGCAATGAATTTATCGTCGTGTCGTTGACAAATCTTCGTCGGAGAATTCATGTGAAGTTCTTAATTAAAATATCGTCTTTAATAATAGCAGTCTTAGAATTTGTTGAACATTCTTAAATGCATGTAGAAAGTTCGGTGAAGAAATGCATGGCAATAGAAAATTGGTAGGTCATTTATTTCAATTAAAGTTTGTCTTTGTTCGTTGGGGAAATTTTACAAGTCAGTGATTCGATTAGCATGGGTGTCCAACCGATAGTTAGCGATTGACCGTTCGATCCCAAAGCAAAATTTGGTCAATCCCAAAAGCTTCCGTGAATTTCGAAAAATATATAATTTACATAGAAAACATATAAAAATACTAAAATTGAATACTTTTTTAAGCACATACCTTTCTAATGATATGTATTTCGCATTTAAAATAAACATTTTAAATTTTGAAGAAGGGAAAAAACGCTAAATAAATTTTCTTATAAGAATCATGTTAGAAGTCGATCGCGAGAAATGTTAAGATTGAAAAATCGATCCCAGGTCACCCTTGTATTAGAAAATGTTTCCTTTGGAAACGCTTGAATAAGTTCAACTAGTAAATGAAATGGATATTATATTAAATTAAGCAAGTAGATTTTCAGCGTAGTAACATGACAAGTATTTAAAAATAACAATAAAATTGTATATGCCAGATTTTACACTCAAGCAATTCAATATTTTATCATTGGTAATTGTGCGTCTAAAAAACGTTATCGTCTAAAAAAACTATTTTTATTTTATTTTTCTCACATTCATATACACAAATAAACATCAGTTTTTTTTATTATTATACATATAAATGTATCATACGAAATGAATGTCTGTGATGTGTTGGCCTATTCCACCCTCTTTACAGAACCATAAATACGGGACACAGAGAGAGAGCTACTACAGCGGTGGGCTGCCAATACGTTAACAAGGAGATCGCTTAATATCAAAGTAATTTATCAGTCATGTGCAATTATATACAATATTTTTAAATTAGCAAACGATTGTTACTTAATACACTTAAAATATGCAACAATATGCAGTTTACCATAAACTTATCAATGTAAATGGCTATAAATGTACTACTGTGTATACTGGAAGCTGTCGTAGATAGTATATGTCAGAAATTGTATTTATGTACTAATTTGATCTTCGAATATTGTTTTCTATTAATTTAACGAGGGGCTCCCCGGCCATTGTAAAATCTAACAAGGGGCTCGTGCGAGCCCCACTGAGTCCCCTCCAGCCCACCCCTGAGCTACTATAATATTACGATCGTTACATTTCTAATCCTGATCTTATCTTGTATTCTTTAAAAAGTCGTTAATTCAACTGAAGTACACTCAATCAACGTAAATCAACATGCGCTAAACATTTACATTGCAAATATGTTATCTATATCTGTCTTACTTTAAAAAAATTTCAAACTTTCATATCCTTGCAATTCTATAAATAATCGATTTCTTCTCACCGTGTCTACGAACAATTAATAATGTTGAGCTGAAACACTTAAAAGTGGTAGATTTTAACCAAAATATGTTTAAGAGAACTCGCTGTATGTCACTCGTTCAGCTTCATT
>CM062832.1:19411874-19455235 GCA_031772345.1 Himalopsyche anomala | reverse complement strand
AATTTCACTACTTTTATAAGTTGAATATAAAAACCTGTTATTAATTTAGTAGATAGCACTCCACTTGTTATCAATATGAAATATTCAAAATATTCGTTATAAAAAATAACATTAATCCACACCATACAATTATATAAATAATTATAGTATAAAATCTTCATTCCTACAAATTTACAATCACTGGAAGTGTGAAATCTGATGCCCTAAATATTCGAGAAACATGTGCGCCTTTTAAAAAAAAATACTATGTGTGAACGAACATTCAGGGCATAATCAATTATGAGGTTTATTGTTTATTCTCAAAAAGGGTCACTTGCCGCGGCAGTTATTTTGAAGAAACCATTAAATTATACCAACAAAACTGACAGTAAGCGATAAACGTATTTTGACATATCCCGCCTATAATGTGTTAATTTATATATATATATGTATACCATCAGATCACCTTTAGTCAGCCATGCATGAAATGTTAACACTTTTGACTATTTTGTTTAAATACACATCATTGAATATATTTTTCAGAAAAAAAATCGAGCCGCTCATTTTTCACGACTCCGACTCCGGCCAAAATACCGCGACGTTAACTCGATGGCTGCCACAGACGAGATATCTCGTATTTTTTTGTGCTCAACACGTCAGAGACGAGTTATCTCGCCAGTAATTAATTAAATTAATAGTTGCAAATTATAGCCGGCGTGCTAGCTAATTACTATTAATTAAGGGAGCATTTTTTCACAATCTGTTTTGCTCATTATGCGAATTACTCGTTATGAGACGTTCCACTGTACAACAATCAAACTGAAAGTTTTGTTTGGCATATTGAGTGTTTGTATAATAGTTTTTTGTCGTATTTATCATTAATTATTGTCGCAACGGTATAAAGTTATATCATACTTAAAAATAACACAGAAGCTGCAATTACGCATAATTAAAATTAATTGTTAGATGTAAACAAAAGTCCTGTTGACTTTTTGCCATTGCTAAATCGGGCTGCTTGCATAAAAACGCTCCCCTCAAGCACCCTCTCATTTTCCAACTTTTATGTACACAAACAGACACGAAAACTTTGCCAGTAGCAAAAAACTCAACGCGATACTTAACTATAATATCAGACTTAAGCAAACTACTGCTGAGCTCATTTGCAAAAGTAATTTCTCTGTTAGGAATACAAAATTGCAATAACGGAGATGTATTTACTTTTCTTCTACATACAGCACGAGCTATTCTCACGGTTGCTGGGTTTAATTGCGTTACTAATATCAGAGTGGTAAAAAAACAAACGTTCAAGTATAGCCGTAATCGCTGTACTTTTTATTATGCACCATCGTGTATATGAGGGTATATTTTTAATAAAGTTGATTGTCTGGCCGTAAAATCTTTTGATACCAGAATCGATTATTAAATATCCGCCATTGAGGCTTGATAGAGTAAAATTGACAAGTCAATTAAAAACAAAACCTGAGCTCACACATCAATATATGTAGCTTACATTTAATGTGATCTTGTCAACTGACTTAACCATATCTATAGAGACCAGTTTTTTTTGTTTACAAGGTTGAATACGATGATTATTTTAAACAATTTGAAATGTTAAAATGTATGCTCCCTTCAGGAAAAAGGTTAAACAATATTGTATCTCTTATGATCTTTATCAAACTATACTAACGGAAACAGGACCTATCAGAGAAAACGTAATGTTATATTAATAATTATTATTTTACATATCGACTGTGGAAAGGAAAAACGACGTAATACACATACCAAATTTTACAGGAGGCGCAAAAAACGTGTTTTGATGATTTTGAGCCAGATGCAAATTATGAATTATACACAACCTTTAAGTGCGAAGAGACTTCTAAGCTAGTGTTTAATTGACATAATCTAATATTAATCAAATAAATTGTCCAGGGAAAACCATTATTTTAGTCTTTATTCTTGGTTTTAATTTTATACAAGGTCATATTTTTCATACTTAAAAGCTAAATTAAGATACTAATTCATCATTTGCAGCTTGCATCCTTTTGATAGAACGTGTATCAAGTTTGATACATTGTGATTATTGAAAAAAACCTGTTTTGAAAAAACTGTGGGCTACGTCCTTTTTCCTTTCCAAAGTCGATTTGTATATTAAACAAATAAAAGTTTTTAGAGTTTTAGCATTAGCAAATAAAAGTCAGCTGGTTATCGGTAAAAAAAATGTTGATGCGCGAAGTTGTTGCATGAATTACATTGAAGCCAAGAAAGAACCAATAAACTTATATAGTTATTTGTTACAAGTAAACAAGTGCTATCACCATTTCATTCTAAAAAAATATACATGATAGATATGTTATATTTGTTTGAAGCGTTATTTTATATTAAAACATGTTAGTGGTCCGCAAAATTATAAGTTTAATATTATGTGAGATCCGAAAAGTTGTCGACCACTGATCTAAAATTTCCTTATGTGTGTTTTATATAGGCTATATAGCCAGTGAGTTGGTATTTAATCGCCCGCGACTCATTATTGGTCACATCAAGTTTTGACTCCTGCTATACTTACGGGTTGTTGGGTCCGTGGCCAACTGTCAACGTCGTTGGCTTCCATAATGAATTTCACGGGAAGTCCTAGTACGGACAGCATTTTTTAAAGTCAATTTATCGATTTCTGTTCGAAAGGATGAATGTTTAGATGTCGAAATTGCCCCCCCAAATTTCTAATCCTTAAATAACATGGTGTAGCGAGAGCAATTAGTTAACTACTAGTCTTGTTCTAGCTTTATACTTATACCCCTACTACTTTTTGAAAACTGAGTAACACAGTTCTCGTAGAAAAAAACTTTTGTTGAGACACCTTTATAAGAAGGCCACAATATGCTTTGACATGGATTAAAAAAATACTTATATATAGTTATGAATAAATAATTACTTTGAAAGAGGTCACTGTAAATACTTGGTGGAAAGGAATTATTTTCAAAAAATAAAACACTCTCTTTTACTAATTCCATATTATTTTATTTTACATAATCACGATCGTTTCGCTCATGGAGAGCATTTTCAACTGGTTCTAGAGTGAAGCCGGTCCAGCTTTTATTTAATAAATGTTAATACAAAAAAGTTAATACGAAAAAGCAATTTTTTTCAACATTTTTTAATGATATTAGAAATGAGAAACCCCATTAATATTGCCACCCTTATTGTACATATAAACCTGGTCAAGAAAACACTCCCATATATAATTGGAACGATTGTAATATTGGAATTTTAAAAATAAATAATGGAGACGTTTCTCTCATTTTGGCGGAAGCCACGATCCTCACAAAAATTTATAGGATAAATAAATTTACTTAATAGAAAAACTTAATCAATGATAAGAATCTGAATAATGGATCAAGACACAAAAAAACTTTATATTTGCAAAGTGGATAAATCTTTTGGTAAAAGTTTTTTAATGATACTGTAAGTAAAGCTTAAAACTTTGACTGCGTAAACTACTTTATGTTTAATAAGACTATCAATAAAACGAAAAAACAAATTTAAACTGGCTTTGTTATAATGATAGAATATACCGAGAGAAAAAAATGTAATATCAAATTGAACAAGGCAATCCTTTTACGATTCGGCGAATGTTAAAAATTTGCATCAATATTATAATCAAAAACTTTTCACGTTTTCTATCATTCTCGGGGAAAGATTCCGCGAAATATGAATTATTCAGTATTTGTTTTATAATCACGCAGGCGAGAAACAAAAAAGATGGAGAAGCGCCGAAAAGAATCTTTTCGCATATTTGAATTTTCGAAAAAAGAATCCCAAGGATATTATTATTATTTATTATGCAGCGCGAAAAATCTCGAATTCGAAATAAGTTCGCTTAAATATTGTTTTTAGATTAAATATCGTTAAAGTTGGGAAACGAATTTTGAGAGAAAAAATGTTTCTCACGATTTCCTTAATATTTTTCAACAATGATTTTTTTTTCTTACATATTGATATTTAACAAGTCTAAAACATATTTTCTTAATAATATTATGATATTTCCTCGAATCTGAAGATGGATAAATCAAATCAAAATCATTACATTACATGAGTAGAACCAGTACTCACAAAAACAAATACTTTTATATAATTTAGAATTTCGACTGAAGGTGCTTGATGGCATTTTAATTTCAAATTCGAATTGTCTGAATGACGTACTCTTCCATTTATCTTTTCTTTAAAACAAAGAGGGCAGAGGTGGGTTAAATATGTTATCGTGTAGAGCTAGCAATTTTGCTCATAATAATAAGTTTAAAAAAATAAAATAATAATGTCACATGGTCGTTTTTCAAAAATTAAAAACTAGTTTATAACGAAAGCTGCAGTTTACATAGCCCTGTGTAGCAAACGCGGCAGTTATTAAGAATATTTCTATGTAACATGAAACAATGTAAATTATATTAAAATAGCAGGATAAAACTAAAAAATAAATTTAACATTATTTTTATTGATTTGCATACATGTTAGAATTAGGAAAACAGCTCCTTTGTTTCCCAAGCCCTCATATATGTACATATATAAAATGTACAATATTTTAGTATTTTTATTAATTGTTAATCGTATAGTATATATCATCGTTAATATAAAATAATAAAGCTAAAATTGTAATTTTGTAAATCTTGATATGAAGTCAACACATATTCCATTCATATATTATATAATGTATAAAGCAAAGTAAAAAAAAATGCGTGTTGGTGACGACTGGTTTAAAATGAAGTTTAAAAGTATTACATCCACACATGAAAATAATCATGGAAAGTTCTAACCGTTGGTTTGACAGAGTAAATTGCATACATTCTTTTGTTATCGTACCCACGTTCACGAAAATAACACAAATATAACCAATGGAGAACCATGCAAGATATAATTTCATTGTTTTATCATTGCAAACAACGGCTTGCATGAAATAAAATTAGTTTAAATTTAGACGGCTGATAAAATAAAATTGCCACATGCATGGAAGAAAAAAATATAATTTGAAATTTGAATAATGAACAATTGAATAACATTGAAGTTTCTTAAAGAGAGATAAAAAAGAACAACTGTAAATAATACGATGTGCCGATAAATATTTTGAGCTTATAATACGTAGCTACAATCTTGAAATTTCAAAACTATCTAGTGCACCGAGAACAAAAAAACTCTTCTCGATACTTGTTGTATGTTATAATGGGATAAAAAGAATTTATAGATATAAATTTAAAGCAGTTCTTAATTTTATTTTTAGATACTATTTTTATAAGCTAAATATTGATTTGTTTATGTTCGGTAAAACTTGAAAATAACGTTACTTATTTTAGAATAATTATGTATAAGATAATAATATGTAATTTGGATATATCAAACAACAAAATAGTGATGTGTTTATTTCATATAACAAAATCATATAATTTAGTTTAGTTTCGTAACGCAGATTTCTAGAATATAATATAATGTTGTTTAATCAGCGAATGATATAATTTAGAATATTATTTTTTTTACTATAAATGCAATTTCAAGTTTTATACATACATACCAACTGTAAAAATATATGAGTAGCACTGATGATAAATTTCAGATCTCGGAATAATTTCTGACATGGGATGGTGTACAAGCACGAGGTTTATCCGTTATCCGTACAAAGGACCCAAAATTTGGAAAACCTCCCTCTAATTATCCGACCAGGTATTTTTTTAAAAGGTGCAGAAGGTCGACTACAATACCAACAAGAAAATCAATGTTTCAGGTAATGCTTTTACATAAAGTAAAGAATAGGTTGTACACGCAACTGTCTGGTAGAAAGTCCACGCGGTCACCTTTGAGTAAATATCGAAAGTTATTTAAGGACTTGGTAAGTTAATGTAAACTCTTTTAGTTTTATATCAAATCACGGACAATTATGATAAGAATGAAACTTTTAAGTGCTGCTTTAGCGTGTGGTTTTTTTTAAATATTTTATCATAGAAACTAACTTTAAAATAATGAGAAATTTTCCAAATAAATTGTTTCGAAGGATTAATCGACTTGCACAACTATTCCCTTACATTGTGCATTAAAAGACATTGACTTATAAAGTCACATATTTAAGCTGGCCTATCCACAAAATAAAACTTTGAAAGTAACAGATTGTATTCGCGTTGCAGAAAAGAATCAAGATTTCAGTGCTTATCACGTAAAATTTGACGATTGCCATCAAATACACCCTTTACTTATGATGATTCCTGAAACTTGTATCAAAGCCAAGCAAATACCGGAAAAAATATTCAAAATCTATCACGTTATAACGAATGCGCCTTCGCCGGGGTCGCATTTTAAGATACAACATAAATGTTGTAGGAAAAGGGTGTAAAGGCTTAGTCTCATCCCACCCTAGACATAAAATTAGGCAAAAGACTTTGCTTTGCAGCCTTAGAATATTTTCAATAGGTAAAATATAGAAAGAAAAAAAGTGTCACTAATGTTACAGCCGTTGTCAAAAGTACGGTATATTTAATTAAATTATTAACAAATGATTTAATAAGACATTATATTTACCAGATTTACTAGCGTTTATTATGAAAGGCAGACGTAGTATGTAGAGCCTACAATCTCGGGATCCTGCCAATTTTGTAATTAAAAAATCCCTGGATTGTTAAGGTACTAATTCCAGGGTTTCGGGATTGAGGACAAGTGCTAACAAAAAAAATGTCTAGCGTCGTTTCGTTCTGGGAATTCCGTAAATTCCTGAGTTTTGAAAACGCCGACCTAAGGTTTCTCAATCCCAAAATTCTACACGATTTAACGGTGAATGCTCATTCCAGAAATCCAGGGATTATTAAAAGAGTCTAAGATTGGATGCCCTATTAGTATGAGACACTTACACACAATGAAAAGAATACACTGACAAGACTATAACATTTGTATTTCATGTAAAAAGACTGACAAGGCAAAAATGCGTGAGTAGTTTATTTTTAATATATTTATTTGTTTACAATTAAAAGCCCTGAAAATGTCTGAGAACACATTTCATATTCCCTTTTCAAAATAATTTTATATTCTATATTTTATTAAAATGTGGTGATTCAGTTTTCTGTGTTGTTCAAAAAAAGTATAAAATTATTTATAAGTATTAAGTTTCTCGGAAGCCAATATAAATACTTTAAACGGAATAATTCTCAGTAGTATAATACAAACACAACACAAAACCCTTTGGACGCTGTTTTCATTGAAAATCTTTATAATAAACCGCCTTATTATTCAAGTAATTCGAGTCGTTACTTTTAATACAGTGAGTAAAGAAAGGAATTATGACAAGGTCACCTCTTACCGCTTTGGTTGAAAATAAAGTCTTTTATAGATTCAATTAAATAAACACATTTTTATTTTACATATAATTCAAATTTGATATTGAAGTTTCATCAAGCACCTTCAATAAAAGTTCTAAATTATAACTTATACATTTAGCATTCGATGCTTGTGCAAGTGATACCCATCGTGGTGAAATTGAACGTTTTTAATCGAATATTTCGTGAACATGGTAACAGATAAAACAGCTAAACGTTACTACCCCTAGAGGAAACAGAAGCGTTGGAAAACTACGACTTGCTGGATGGATGGAGCGTCACAGAACCTCCGGGTGCAATAGGTCAACGACAGGAGTAGGAAGGCGGAGGATCGTGTGGAATGGAGTAGATTGATTGAGGCCTCCAAGATTTACTTCGGAGTGTAGTGCCAAGAAAAAGATAAGCCCAAAAGAGTAATGCAGATAATTCCAACTATCTGAATATACTAATATTTACACTCAAATTATCTTTTCGAAGTGACATCGTTATAAATTTTAAATTGTAAAGAGAGAAAAAAATGCATATTAAACCTAAAACATCATTATAAAAACCACCGTGCGTGCACAAACTCAACATGGTTTTTCTGAAAACTTTTAAAGCGTTCTCATATTTTCCAATTTATCACATGATATCTCAGCGTAGTTGACGTGCTACTGCAGCGTAGAAGACAGTCTACGAAGCTCTACGCGACATACGCAAATGAAAAGTTAGTATAGGACGCAGCGGACTGGAAAACTGGGAGAGACTGGCATTTTTCATCGAGGTAGCTTTATCAAGTAGAGCTTTTTGATGCATTTAAGTTATTTTGTCTAGAAATTGCTATAACAATTGTTATGTCAAAAAATACAAATTTGTCTTCGTTCTTGCATTGCATACATTTAAAATCACCTTTAATCCCAGCATGCATAGTTCCGGATTAATTATAAAATATAGATAGTTAAATTATTTGATCAAATTTTATGTTCTTATAATAAATTAAAATCGCTGCAGATTAAAAAGTCAATGATTGTGTACAAATAAGAACGCAAACGCAACTTTTGAATATGTTTTTTTACAGCAACAATATTGTAAACATTTTAAATTTTATTTACTTTAAGTAGGGAAAGGTAGGATTTGAAATATCTTTAATTTAATTTTTAAATGATTAAGATGTATGGTAGAAATAACTTTTTTTTTAATAACCGTAAATATTATCAAGAACTAATATATATAAAAGTCCAGTAAACGTATTTCTATCATTGAAAACTTTTGTTACAGATCGGTTAAGATGTCATTTGATGAAGATATTCAATACAATAAAAACGCAGATAACGGGGAAAATACCTGTTATGAATTATTTTTTACCACTTAAGTAAAGAAGATTTTTATAAAGCCGTAATGGTACCAAAATTAATTTTAGAAAATATTTAAAAAAAGGGAAAACCATCGCACTGGTTATACAAATTTTAAAAAAAAACTACACAAAGCCAAGTTTTACTTTGATTTAAGACGAGCAGAAGCAGAAGCAATTTGTAAGAATATTGATGGTAGAAAATTGTGCTCGAAAATTAAGTCAAGCATTTCATAGAATGAATATTCAACTCGATTAATATTCAAGGCGAGTAAAATTAACAGTCTGAAAACGCGACATTTTTGCTTCAGCGATATTGACGGCAAATAATTACACTATGAATGAATATAATATAGTACACTTTTGAGTTGAAGACTCTTCAATTGAGATTTTGTTCGGCCAGTCGCCTTAACAAATGACTGACAGTAATACGATTATTTCCATATTCAAAGAGAAACTGATTCGGTTAATTTTTTGGTGCAAATTGAGATTAAAAGCGTCTTCCTTCAAGACATCTTGAATATTGTTTGTATTGGTAATATGTACTATTTAAATAAACAGAAATGTTTGATTTTACGCTTAAGTTACGTACCGCGGAAATGTCACGTAAAAATACGAATATTTTACGGAAACTGGGGGTATAACACGAAAAACCTATGAAACATATGTTTCGATGTATGTTCTATAATAAAAAATACAAGTATCGGTTTATCATTAAATATTTCGTGTATGAATCATAAGAATTATATTTATTCATTTATATCAGTATATAAATGAAAGCAAATGATATGAAATTTTTCTTCTTCTTTGGCCACGCGGCACCTCCATGTTTCCCTGTCTCCCGCCAATTGCTTTGCTTCCTCCCATGACATGCCAACATCCCTCAGTTCCGCCGAGTGCATCCTATGAATGGTACCCGACGGACATCCGGGGCACCGGAATCCCACCGATCGAAAGAAAAGGCAGGCAGGATTGAAGCTTTCCGGAGGCATCCGCAGCACGTGACCCAGCCAGTTCCAACGTCTCTCCATAACCACTGACGTGACGGAACGGTGTCTTGTACGCTCCCTTATCTCTGAATTCCTCACAAAATCAAACCACCTCACCCTCATTATCCGACGCAAGCATCTGTTCTCGAAGCTCAGTATACGGTTTTTCTGAGTCTTCGTCAGGTGCCATGATTCGCAACCGTAAAGCAGTACCACAGAATGCAAGCGTTGAATAAGTGGAATTTGGTTTTAATCGGGTACAGCTGTGTGTCCCAGACAGTCCGCATTGAGTTGAATGTGGCTCCAGCCATTTCTAAACGAATGGCGAGCTCCTTTTTTGTAGAACCGTCTTTGGGGATATGTACGCCGAGGTATCTGAAGCTGTCAACGTTATGGATGATCTGTCCCACGCTGATAACGGTCCTATCAGAGTCATGACACGTTTGGTTACACATCACATTGGTCTTACTAGTATTAATTTTTAGACCAATGCGACCTGAGTTAGTATGAACTGATATGAAATTGGTTATTAAAAATGCTGCAACCTATATATCATGTCATCTCATCAAATTGCTTTGAAATTAAGCTTTAAGATATTTACAGTACAGCAAAAGCATTTGGGGGGGGGGGGGGGTAGTAACCTCAACGTGAACTTATCCCTCTACTTGACAAAAATGAGTTATGGATGCAAACTTTTAAAGAAGAATATTTTAAGCAAGTCATTTTTTTATACAAGAAGCTCAAAGCATGCAGTCCAGTAGAAAAATGGATCGATGTAGTTATTAACAAAAAAAAACAGTTATTCCAAATTGAACATTAAAAAAGTGCATTTACAATATCATCCTGTAATTTAAACAGTTAATTAATTTCAAACTATGTTTTTGAATTTAAGTAAAATTTGGAACAAAAAAATATTGAGCATCAACACTGATAACAGTTTTTTTGCATTTTCCAACAATTTTTCAAACTGGAGTAAGTTTAATTTGAAAATTCACCCTTAATTTATTATCTTTTTTGAAAAACATTCATATTTTAATAGTTGTAATATTCACTTTTAAGGTGTTCACTGTCAATACTTGGTGGAATGGCATTATAATAAATTGTTTCATTTTGTTTAAAAAATTCCCAATTTTTTAATTGTGTTTATAATTGATGTCATTTGCTACTTATTATTGATGATTTTTTAATTGTATATTATAGGTGTTAAGCATTTTAATTATAATGTAATTTGTAAATCCTTTTAATTGTTAGTAATTGCTTACACCTTCTTGATTTCAATTTAACTTGTATAAATAGCACTGTTTAATTTATTTTCCTCGTCAGTTGATAATGCTCGTGAGGAGCGAAACCGGTCCTGATCAAATAAATTTTTAAGTGGAAAAAGTACTAAAAATCTTTTATTATTATTTTTATTAGTTGTAATATTTTGGGTTAAATTTGATGTCCGTTTTGTAGGGTTGCAGAATTACTAGATTGATAATTTCTAAATCCAAATGAAAGGGATAGATTAATCATACATAGATAAACCATGTTTCTAAGATAAAATTAGGGTATCATATATATATAAACAGCAACTACGTCGAATAAATGCTGACCACAGTGACCACTTTATTGATATACTTGTTCATTATCATGATTTTGATATTATATACAAAAGGTCAAAACGGTAAACTACGTCACGTAAGTAATAATGCATAACAGAGGTTCTATTATAATATAAGTGTCGAAATTTGGGATGTAGCTGGGTGAACGGCTTTTTGTAAATTATCTATGTGTATAATTCTCCATTATGTCAAATTCTCCATAGTATTACATTGAACTCCAGAGTTTCGACTGCAGTTTGCTGATCATCCGCGGAGACTTTCATGATAGTCAGTGATGTTAAACTGCAAAAAACGATGTATAAAATGGACTTTAAAATGTATGAAACAAATAATTTGTTTCTGTTTAACACTTTAAATATACTTTAGAAAAAATTAAGCAAATGAAGGGCCTAATATGGCCAATACAATTTTACTTTTTTTTTTAAAGAAAGCCGAATTGACTATTTTTTAACGAAATTTTAATGCGAATAACTTTAATAACAACGAAAAACCCAGACTTACCCAACCCTAACCCAATACTAAACGTTAAGAGTTTAAATTCCATAGAAAATACTGAATGACATTCAGTCAACTGATTGAAATCTTGTGATTTGATTGGTTCTAAATGGCTTGATCAGTATGATAACAACATACCTTTAACTTGTCAAATTTATATGGCAACATCATTATTTAAATTTATATTTTCATAAACATTAAGTACGATTCTGAAACATACATATATCGAATAATAGGTATTAAAATTTCCTACCGAAAGTAATAAATACAGTGTACATCAGGAAAAAATATGACTTGGCCGTGTTTGATACGAGACGCTCCAAAATTACTTTTTTAAATTTAATTATTTTAAAGTTTAATGCTAAAATTTCAGTTTGTATTCCTTTAATTAAATAGTTATATTAAATTATATCCTTGAATTTTGTATAATTGATAATTTATGTTATTACGATCGCAAACGATTATTATAAACTATCGTTGTTTGTTTCAGATGTAAGTCCCAGCGGTAGCTAAAAGGTGTTATCATCCCTTCTGTATACGGATGGTTGAATCATGGAAATGAATAGATGTCAGTGAATGGGAATAGTAACAATATTGTCTAACCTTCTGCAAATTTACTTAAAGTTTAATAATTTAGAATTTGAGTTTCTTGAGAATCGATCTAAACGACAAATTATGCCCAAAACATCGTTTCAAGACTACTTTTTATTTGCAGTATTTACGTATTTTTGTATATCTACTGAAATGCTTTTAACTGTTTGTATTTTTTTAGGGATTTAAAATCATCTGTATTTTATGACTTCACTACAACTTCACGACTTCATGACTCCAACTTCACAGACCTGAATGAAAGAAAGAATCAGAAAGCTTCCGGGAAAATCTTAACATCACATGCACATATACAAGTGTATATAAATTTGTGATAGTATAAAATAATTGTAATCTTTTGTTGAATTTACAGTTGACTGCCAGTGCGGAATCAATGTCATGTAACATAACAATTTTCCTCTTCTTTTTAGCACATACCATTACTGAACACATGCACTGGAAAGTATTATTACGATGATAACATTTGAAGGGTACAAGGATAGCGGTCTGACGTCACAGAATGATTCACCCTTACGCCAAAGCAAATAGCCTTCTAAATCCACTTTGATTTATGCATTCAAAGCATTTCTCAATCAATATGTAAATAGGTTTATTTACATACCGTCAAACTTTGTATGATTAAATAGAGGACTATTATGATACAGAGGAAACGTTGGAACAAAGGAAACAATGAAAGAACAAATACAATTACGAAAAAGGTATGTCTCTTATATTTTATTGCTTTGGAAAAGAAATGTTATATTGATAATTTTACTGATTTGGACCACACATTCGTGAAACTGACAGAAAAAAAAGACTGCTATAGTTATTTTGATATCTCTCATTTAGGCATGCATGTCTCGTAATATTAATAATAGGGTCAAAATATCAACGTATTTTAGTTCTACAGTTTTTTATATTTTATGCGTTGATAGCTATTTCGGCTTTCGCCATTGTCAGAACAATCGTAATATTGATCAACTAGAGTTTAGCTGTGCACGTAGTACGCCAGTTTCATCCAGTAGTGTCTTCATTAACCTTGTCTTTAACGAATTGGTTCTACTTTACGTAAACGTCATATTTTAATATACAAACAAAACCAAAAGATCTTGTATCAACGAAAGCCTTTATTTAATAGAACGTTGACATTTTTAATAATGAACTGCTTTGAGAAAATGCAAAAAAAATAACGCACGTAAAACTCAGAAACGTTAATAATAAAAATACTTATTAATTTATACTAAACCTTAATTATTTAGTATTTTTTTTAAATAAGTCGTAGCAAGAAATTAACAAAATCATAAGCACTTTGAAAATAAAATAATAGTTATGTTATAACATAGAAGCAAATCCGTTTAAAACAACAGGTAATATTAAGAGTTTCTTTGGAAAACATTTTAACCCAACGATCTCTGATCTCCAAAACTATGACGAGACACTGCCTGAGAATCGTTTTAGACCCAGAGCAGTCCTGCTCGACGACCCTCCATAGATCTTATGTCGTCTAAAATTGTCAATTTTAGAACGAACTTAGCATCACGAAAATGACTCTCTTTGTTTAAAATCAATTTGTATACTGTATGTGTGTATGTATGTATGCGCATGTGTGTGTACATGTACGGATATAGTATGAAGGAAGCATATGGAATGTGATTTGCAAAATAATGCATATGGAGTTCCCGTGAATTTCTTATCTCTGTAGTGATCGCACCCTTCCGTCTGCAAACGACGGTAAGGGGATGCAATTTACAATTTTTCAAAATCTTTATTGATGAAGGAGACTGTAAGAACCTTGGTGCGTCCTGGTACTTGAAGCTCCATAAATTTGATATCCAAAAAAAAAAATTAACAGTTTGATTATTGCAGAAAGTCAACATATTCTAAATGTAGGAATATTTAAATATTTTTAAACCATTTTCTGTATCATAAAAATCATGAAACGATAGTTATAAATATAATATCATAGAAAAATAAATAACTAATGTTGTTTACCGGACTCTAATCATTTAAGTATACTGTATAGTTAGTTCTCATACAACGTTGACAACCTGTCTCTACATTTTTAGATATGCTTCATGTTTCGTCGTATCAATAATATTAATTTCTTTGAAGAAGGTTGACAGCTTTTGGCATCTTCATTTTTCTACGCTTTGGACGCTTTTGGCAAGACGTAATAAATACACGTTAGAAGTAACTTGATCAACAATGCAAGTATCACAATAAATATTGAGTTTAGAAGTTTTACTATAGATGGTTTTGTACTAAGGTCATAAGAAAAGAAAGTCACAGCTTGAGCATCAATAATCAATCTACAACTTGCTGGTTTAGTCATGATACGTGTGATATGAATGATTTATCAGAAAAAAAATTACGATAACTAATATGCGAGTAAAACTTGTAATGTTTATTTATTTTTTTCTATTACTATACTGCCATAAAAGCTATTACATTAAGTTAAAACAAATACAGGTTTTATTCACATGTCTGTTCTAAAATGTTATTTTGACATTGTTTTATTGTGAGTCTGGAGAATAAAATCGTCGAGTAAGTATGAAATTAGCTATTCGATATAACAGTATAATTTTCAGTTACGCAGTCAATTAAATACGATATCACTTACAAGAACATTATAATATGTATTCATAAAACATTAGGTTTATTATTTAGAAACTCTTTTTTTAAGTCATTCATACGGCAGGCCAGTTAAAAAGGTAGTCCGGATGTTCGCCTGACACAATTAACGTATCCAAAAATGGGCCAATAAAACAATGAGCTGTTTTTTAATTTTGATTTTATGTATGTACAGTGGAACCTTTCATAACGAGCACCTTTTATAACGAGTAATACGCATAAAGAGCAAAACAGATTGTTAAAAAATGCTCTCTTTGAGCAACATTTCGTATAACGAGTGATGCAGAGTTTTGGAAAGATCACTTTCATATCGTTGCTTGTCTCAAGATGATTGACAAGGCGTGGGAAGAGGTTACCAAGAGAACCCTCACTTCAGCTTGGAAGAAGCTTTGCCAAGGAGCGTTGTCGAATGTGATTTTGAGGGGTTTGAAACAGTACCTGTGAAGTCTACAGTCAACGAGATTGTATCTTTGGCCAATACCATGGGACTGGAGGTGGATAACAACGATATTGATGAGCTTGTGAAAGAGTACAGTCAAGAGCTGACCACCGAAAAGTTTATGGAGTTTCATTGTTTTTCACAGCAAGAAGTTATGGAGGAGAGTTTGTTAGTGGAAGAGGAGGAAGTAGCCGAGCAACAATCTTCTGGCGCAATAAGAGAAAAGCTGAAAGCAAGTGAAACTGTTGCATCGTACACTGAGAAGCATCGCCTTAATAAGGAGGTGGCTATGCATTTTACAAAATTATTCAATCATAATGCCGTCACATTTTCACCAAATTTTGAAGCGTTGGCAAAAACAAATGTCTGCTAGTAAAAAATAATTAATTATTTGTCATAAATAACAAGCTAGTCGATTTTTTTATCGTTTTTTGCAAATCGAAATCGCATTCCAGGTTGTTACGCTCCTTAGCAATTTATAAGTATGTAATTTTACTTTAATACACTTAAAAATATAAAAATTGACTTTTTTCCGGCATGGAACGCATTATTGTATTTTACATTGTTTTATATGGGAAAAATTGTTTTGCATAACGAGTATTTCACATAACGAGTAAGATTCTGGAACGAATTAAACTCGTTATGAGAAGTTCCACTGTATATAGTTTTAAGTAAAAAATATTTTTCGATTTTTCAAAGGTGTATTGTGTATTTTATAATGTCAGCTACAATACCGTGCGCTACGCCGTTTTTTTCTAATGTATAAATGAATTTAAAAAAACAAAAATTTATTCAAGAAACTAACCGCATATAAACGGATTAAAAAAAAAACACCTTTTTATGCATTTGAAGATAACACGACACGTCTTTCGTATCTTCCCTCGCCATCAGCTGTTATACGTCATCCCGTAATGCGGTATCGTTATTTCAACAGAGTTGAGTCAATTTTACGACTCCCCTAGATGAGAAAACTTTAACGCCCTATTTATTCTCGCCCTAATCTTGCGATTATAAAGATTTATAGTAACGTCAAACGGCGGGCCTGATATCGAGCCACAAATATTGCCGACGTAAAAATTCGTTGTCACGGATCAAGTTAAAATACTGAATGTTGCAAAATGATTTAGTACAGAAACATTATACCCAGTAAGAGTATTGCTTGTATTTATGCATTTTATCTAAACATGTGCATTTTGAAAGACCTTTGCAAGTTTTTTTTATGAATCATTAAATCCCATCGCTCCTGGTTCAATAATTATTTACAATATATTCTTTTATTTTGTAAAATGGACTAATTTGTATGAAACTGGCAGACATAGCAGAATAGTTTGCGTGAGTTCAATCATCAATTGTATGTTAAAAATATATAAAAACTCGACACCGTAATTTTTTTTCCATAGAATTTGTCAGGACCGGTTTCGCTCATTGCGAGCATTGTCAACTAATCAATGAGCGAAACCGGTCCTGACCTAATTAATAAAGTGGAATGAAGTACAAAGAAATATTGTGTTTTTATTAATATAATGCCTTTCCGCTAAGTATTGACAGTGAAAACCGTAAAAGTGATAGAATTTGTATAAAGGAAACAAGCCACGTTGCAGACTTTTCAAATATAACTAAATTAAAACAAAATTATTATGGTTTTCGTGTCTTTCAAGCCCAGTCACGAAGGCTGACACAATATTATAGCAAACTTTCTCGATATGCATGCTTCAAGCATATAGAGAGGAGAGTGACGTTTTTTGAATTAAAATACAATCACGAAATTAAAGTTTTCCATCTGAATATCGTTGGAATACTGGCAGAAGAGTATAAGCCAAAAAACTTGTTTTGAAATGATATTCAATAATTATAATTATGAAATTTGAACATCTCAATTTATAACACTTTAACTATAAATTATCGCTTAATTACTTCATGAAATTAAAAAAAGTTGTTTATAATGTTTTTGTTTCAAAAAATAACTTTAATAGTAATTGAGTTGATATATACTTAATATAAAATTAAAAATAACTTTGATTATTCCACGTTTTGTGCTACTAACTGTGACACGTGTTTCGCCTCTTACAGAGGCATCTTCAGACTTACTATCGCAAATTTTGCTCAAGTTAAATTTGCGATAGTAGTAGCACAATACGTGGAATAATCAAAGTTATTTAAAATTTTATATTAAAATGAACATTCACAAAGTTACCGCCGAAACCATCGAAAGTATTGGTTCTTGGTTCTTGGTTCAAATTGTATAAAAATAGACAAAATATGACTGAACTTGTTTTTT
Organism: Himalopsyche anomala; assembly: GCA_031772345.1. Taxonomy (NCBI): domain Eukaryota; kingdom Metazoa; phylum Arthropoda; class Insecta; order Trichoptera; family Rhyacophilidae; genus Himalopsyche; species Himalopsyche anomala. The sequence goes on along the minus strand of CM062832.1, from coordinate 19,437,562 downwards.
TCTCATGATACAGAGTTATATTATATTTATCTGCATTTACAACTCAAAACACTATTTTTTTTAATTATGGTCTTCTGCCAGTATACCGACGATATGTATATTGTTTGTTTTTTTTATAATGTTCGTAAGGCAGCCATAAAAAGGTTTCTTAAGCCGTGGATTTTTCACCCCTGATATAAAGATACATAATTAAACAAGCTTATCGCTCCTAATGAAAATGTACCACAAAGGCAAGTAAAGTTTTTTCTCAGATAAAAGACGTAAAATTTATGTTACACAAGACGATGGGTGGTATGTATAACCCTAAACCAAAGCAATGGCTCTAGGAACGGCGACATTACACAAAACAACGCGCCCTCCACGACGAAATTAGGTAACTCGGTTATCCCGCTGACCCCCGGAGTAATAGGGGGTCTCGGCCAAGTAAAAGAGAATAATGGTTTTGGGACTGGAACCCAAACAGAAATAGCCATGTCCTGGGAAAATCAGTGAAGAAAACGCTGGAGTCGCTGCAAAACTGCAAACACTGAATTAGCTAAGTAATATTGCTATCGATTTCGTGGCCGAGTGGAAAATGCAGTTGGCCGTTCGTATTACAAAAGGTGGTCAAAGATTTAAATTCTTAAAAGAATAAATTGATTTTTCTATCGATTCGTATATTTGTTTTCAATGTGTATGGCTATTTTTGCTAAGAGATTGGTGGGGAGGGATGAAATAAGATGGTAGAGACGGTGAGTAACAAAATTCAAGTCATGTCTCTGTCCCATCTTTCTTTGCTTAAATTTTACAAAATGAACTGAATGCATAGTCGACATAAGATGGTAGAGATGGTGAATTATGAAATACGACTATGCATTCAGTTCATTTTGTAAAATTTAAGCAAAGAAAGATGGGACTGAGACAAGACATGATGCTGGTTACTCACCATCTTTACCATCTTATTTCATAACTGTGACTGAACAGAAAATAGTATTCGATGGGTTCAGCGGTATATTTTAAAAAATATTTTCTAATATAAAATGATTTTGTTGTGGATTTGTTATTCCACTGATTGTGTTACAAAATTTGACACGTGGTTTTTTACTCAGATGTGTTATTATTGATTCTGTGATTATGGGTTTGAGACCCCTTTTTGAAGATTCACACAGGCATTTTTTTTATAGATTTTTGAATTATCCAAATACGTTTACGCAAGTAAAAAAATTATATATGGGTGAGAAAATACGAGCTATCGTTTTATTTATCCCAACTTTTATTCATTCTTTCTCTCTGTTAGAAAGTTCAAGAAAATAAGTAAGTGTCAGTTGTTGTCAAAAACCTACGGGTAAAATGTTTCAAAGTTACAACAAATAATATGTAATACATTCAGAGTAATAACAAAGTTATCAAATACTATGTTACGCTAAAAACAATTTAATTTAAAATAACTTCTGATATGATGCTTTATTAAGAGTTCGCATGTTCTACATAAAGATTGGACATGTTTTGCATTATAAGTATTAATTAAAATTTAAGTTATTTACTAATGAATATATTTGCATATTATTACATAAAACTTTTAAACATATCTTTCAATCTTCACAATAATTCAGATGCTTTCACCTTATCTTCTTTATTATGTCATGTAATATTATTAAAAACATGACGTGACACGGTTTAATTTAATATCCAAGTTCATTTAATACACATGATATGTACAGAAACTACTTTAATAAAAAAAATATATTACATATTGTTTGATGTTGATATAACTAGTAGCTAGTAGCAACCATGCAGTCGAAGAACATAATAAATTACTAGTAAATTTTTCCAAATGATTGGATATTTAAACATTTTGCCAAGTTTACGATTTGACAATATATAATGTCCAAGACAATTGTTTATAATCACAAACTAAAATATCGTAATTTAAAATACTCCAGGCATTCGCTATCCGACGTGGTTCCCGTTTTCGTCTTATCATATTGGTAAGTACTGCGAAGTTATGTGACGGTTATATTGCATTGCGTGTGGTGAAATTAGAACCCTAATGGATAGATAATCATTTCGTTTAATAAAATGTCTTTCACCGATTTTGTTTATGATTAATATAATAAAGTAACAACCCGGCATAACCGCTAATCTATTCATTGTAAACTGAAGGTGAGCAACCCTTTTTTGAAATAAATTAGTTAACTAATTATTATTTTATAGAGTCAGTTTATTTATTATTGACAGAAATTTGTAAGTAAGAAAACCAACAAAAAAAGTTAAGTTTACATAGAGATTCTTTGATTATCTGGAATAACTCATTGCTTTGATTGACTAATACCAGTTTGACAAAAAAGCAATAATTTTGAATGCTGATTAAAAGTCTATTAATTGTCCCTGTAAATTAATTTTGTGTCGGATCAGCATTAGTGCATCTATATTTTGATAATATAAATATATTTGTAATAGAAAATATCGATTCTAGAGACTTTATCCTAAAAACTGAAATTTTAAATTTCTTATTTACTCAGAACTGTCAATCTGTTACTTAACAACTTCTGCCAGAACAATGACAACTGTATTGAGTAAACAAGGAGTCGTTCTTTTAAATTGTATTGTGAAAAAGTACCCTTTTCTACTATTGACGATATTTCTTCACCATTGATATTTCTGAATAAATATCAAATATAACAATGAGAATTGATGATAAAAACTCTAACCTTGTTATTGTATTTTACATTGGTAATTAAAATATGAAATATTAATGGATTTATGCTCACCTGACATTAAAAATCTTATAAATTAGCGTACTTCCGATTAAATAAATAACAATTGCATCTACTAAGCTATTCTAGAGATAAATTGATATAAAGAAATAAAATTGAGGATTGATATTAAACAGCTATTCATTTCCTGGGATAAAAAGTTTGAGACGCGAACTGATGTCACTGAAATAAACAAAACCATACCAAGAATAAAATAAAACAACGTGCACATAACGAACTATTCACAAATCATCGGAAATATGTAGAAGAATAATCTATAAAAATGTTATATTATATAAGAAAAATATAAAACACAGCACTCGCCTGGAAATATTTTTACATCATATGAAAAACGTTTTCCGCTGTAATAGTAATTCATCCCTTCGGTGATGACCATAACTTTTTTATGAGAGGAGGAACTCGCCTGATTTGTTACCCCCTACCCGATGCAGAATGATTCTTTTATGGCTTTTGATTGAATGGATTGTATACAATTACGTGATATGGGTATAGACAGCACGATTATGTTTACATCACTGATTTGGTAACGAACCTTTGATGTTTTCATTATTTTGATGGATTCCGTACAAAGTTGGGTAACTGTTTAACGAATTCACATACACGTCGAAATCTATTCGTTTAAATAATTTAGAACTTATGTGAAAGGAAACGAACTAGTCTTTGGAGCATTCAATAGTTACGAAAATCGTTTAAAATTCTGCATAATTCAGAATTTATTATTTACTAATGTAGAATAATCTTAACAATCGACAAAAAAATAATATAATAATGATGTTACACCACATTTTTTTTATATTTTTAAGCTTTTTTTAGTTGTTATTTTTTAAAAATATTTAACATATTAAATTTAAAAAAAAAACAATTTTTCTTTGTACTAATTCTACTTTTATTAAGCAATATCAGGACCGGTTTAGCTCATTACGAGCAATATCAACTGATAGTAAATAAAATGTAAGTGAAAGTCACCACTTTAGCTTTATTACTTTTAGATGATTGTATCAATAACATGTCAGAGGTATTAAACAGCTTAGAGCAGCCATACTCAAACTTCTTTTCCTCCGGGCCGCATTCCGATTTTGCTTCTCTACGTGGGACGCAACATATTTATAGTTAACTGTAAATATAAAACATACTATACTGCATACATACGTATGTATGATGCACAATAGCGTCGCGACTAGCGACTGATTTGACGTAAAATACAGTCATTAGTCGAGCCGGTACGCCAGTACTGCGGTTTTCGCGTGTAAAATATTTGGTGACTATAATTATTTTGGGCCGCACATAACAGCTGATTGGGCCGCAGGTTGAGTATGGCTGGCTTAGAGCCACTTAATTCATAATTCTTACAGTAATTTGTAAATTCTTTTCAATGCCAATTGTTTATTACACCTCTTTATTTCGTTTTGTTTTGTATAAATAACACTGTTAAAATTTATTTCTTTTCGGTTAATAATTCTTGTCATAAGCGACACCGGTCTTGATCTTGTTAATTAAAAGTGGACATAGTACAGAGGAATATTGTGTTTTTTTAATATATTGCCTTATTGCCTAAGTATTGACAGTGAACACCCTAGAAGTAACTTATTAAAATTTAAAAAATAATACAATAAAAAAACTATTTATATATTTGAACCTTTGGTTTTGTAAAATAACTTTTTCACCTTATCCATATGAGTTCTGATAATATTATGATGTTCGAAAATGTATGGAGTTTTAGGGACACTACTATCAATAAGATGCATGTTATTGTTTAGAAGTGCCGTGGCAAAATTTTCCGTTCAACAAATCTTCCGGCGCGTAGCTTTTCGCAGCCCCTCGAACGTAATACGTTATCCACAGGCGTAAAAGCAGGTGAGTTTCGTACGTTTTTACGGGTTTGATTCGGAGGGGGGCCCCGAGGGCCGGTTCGGATGCCCGGGGCCTAAGGCGCGCGACGTGATCTGCCTGCTTAAAACACAACCTGGAAACAATAACACGAGGGTTGGGCACAGTCAAAGTTGAATATTTTTATTTTGAATAATAGCCTGCGACGGACCGGATAAAGTTTTTCAAAAGTTGAACGGGGTGAGGCAATAAATTATAGTATTTCCGGAAAGAGGTATGATGAATAACAATTGAAATATATCAAGCTGACATGCAAAAATCTCAGTCACAAAAATATAGCCAGTATAATTACAAATAGTAAGAGTTTTTCTTTGGATATTCGACTTGATGGAGATCCTCGTTCAAGTTCCTCGATTCTTCTTCATCATCAGATAATAATGCTCGTCATGAACGAAACCGGGAATTATTATTATATTTTTATAACAAGCATTATTAGTCTTTCTACCTAGTGATCACCCTAAAAGTGATTAAATGTAGTTGTTTATCTGCATTACTTTCCATAGTTGTCGACTGAATGGCGTGGTCGCTGCAGAGGTTCGTAGTCCACACTGAAGTCATTCCAAGTGGATATACAATTGTATACACGAAAAATTCACACAACACGTAAATAAGCTAACGAATGATATTCATTTTTATGATAAAAGGGGTCGTGTTTTTCCGTTTTATACATTGTATTGTTTTTACGCATTAAGCATCGTCAAGCAGCTTTTTCAATACAAAAATACGATTTATTACATTGTTGTTTACTGCTTATGTTATTAGAAATGACACAACTAGTGAAATAACAATTTTTTAACCATGTCGGCTCTCAGTTATGATAATTCGAACTGTTAAAAAGTTGTTTTTGAACGATGACGTTTAAGCTTTTTTCGGGATTCAAACATTAAAGATATCTTTGCAATTGAATATAGATATATAAACACAATTGTTATGAAATTGTCTGTCTTTGAACTTAACCGCAACAATGCAGCTGAATAGAAAACTAGTGGTAAAATAAAAATAATTCATCAAAGAGAATGTTAAATGCCACATTTTTGACTTAATTAATACTAAACTTTTAATAACTACTAGAACAGTAAGAATTTTCAGTAAAAAGCATAAAAATACCAACCCTAGCGAAACTTTTATCTGTAGGTGCTTTTCTACGTCCCCTTCTACTCTTAACATTTTTGAGTCTATGGGTGAGCAATTCGAATGAGTTTAGTCTATCATGCCGAAAACAAACTTTCAACGATAGAAATAAATTTAAATAACTTTTGAAAGGCTTTGAACCGTATCAATTAGATATATTATAAACATGCTATAAACTACTCTTAAAATGTGTATACTTACTTTCCTGCTACGTGAAGTTATAGGAATTGACAAATATGAATAGTTTGTTTATTATTTGAATATTCGACATAACAATTATTAATGTTGTTTAGAGTTTTCAATGAAAATCAATGACATTTGATGTTTTATCTAGCCAGGAATATAACTAAGTACTTTTTTATCGTTTACTATACACTTAACACTAGAATAAAGAATTGCATACTTGTCTGTTGAATACAACGATAGTTATTTTTTTTAACTAATACATTTGGTTTTTGTATCTGCGGGCTTTAAATTTGCGAAATATTACTTATGTACTGAAGAATTCTCCGCATTTGAAGTAAAAAAGGTTTAATTATATACATATACTGTTTGTTTATCTGTTTATTTATATAATATTTGCAGTTAGCAGCGACTTGTTTTAATAATGAAATAAAAAATGATCTAGCTGATAAGCAAAACATGTCACAAAACCAAAACGTTTTATTTAAAGGTTTAAACTGTGACTAGTATAAAAATAAATAAGCCATATTTGCTATCAATGTGTGGTATATTCTTAATTAATAAATTAAAACGAAATTGTTTCTAGAGAGCTGAATGAATATATTAAAATCGCGCAACCATCCTTTTTCGTAAAAGGTAAGAATAACAACGTGAGGCTGAAAGAATTATAGGAGTTGGCTAACCGCACTCCCTGCGCCATGTTTGTTGGATGGGATGTAAAAATAACAGAAATCCATGCACTTCAATACAAATTCATAAAACAATTTTAACCATTCCAAGATTTGAACCCGTAGCCGGCTGAATAGAACAAACGCATGACAGAGTTCACTACATGATTTAATAATAAATATATTTACAAAGTACAGATATGAATCCGAAGATATAAAAAAAAAAGAAAAAAAGAAATGGGTATTCAAAAAAAAAACACGCTTGTGTACTAATTCTTCATTTATTTAAAATTATCAGGACCAGAAGTAACGGTTCCCGGTAAATTGCTCGAATGGAAATTGCTCGAATAACAAGATAATCAATTTGTTTCCGTTTGTTTTGTCCGTTTGTTCTGTCTTAGCCCTAGTCTTCTATGTGATCTGGAAATATATAGAAACAGTTTGAGTAACTAATTAATAAGCAGTTCTCGTAGAAACACTTCTGTTGAGATAAACTCCATTAAAAGATCATATGTTCCGCATTTGGAGCGAACACGGTTAAAATAAATACTTACGAAAATTATTTTTATATTTCACTCTCTAAACAAGTGTCGCACAAGATAAAAATGAAATTCGTAGAAAAAGTCGTGAAAAATCTTTTAAATAACCAAACAATTCGAATAATTTGTAATTCGAGCAATTTCCATTCGAGCAATTTACCGGCTACCAGTAGTAACCTATCACGAGTTACCTATCACGAGCAATTATTATCAGTTGATTTTTTCAATATAATGCCTTTCCACCGAATTGACGATCAACACATTTCAAATGAAAATGATGGGTATTTAATATTTTACGATATTTTAAATATTAAAACATATAATTTTAATGTGTATACCAAAATAATTTGGTGAATTTTAGAACGTATATGAAGCTTTCGAATTTTAGCTTAAATTATTTTAATCTAGCTTTCTCTCTATACTGAAACGACTCAAATAATTTCACATTATTATTCTATGCACGAGTTCCTAATCTTGCTATTTCATATTGTACCGGACGAATTACTGACTAAATTAAAGTAAACTGTGGATTTTACAAATACATTTATAAAATTTTAATTCAATTGAATATTTGTATACTTGTTTTTTGTTGACTGCTTACTTGAGTATTCATTAATTATCATTGTGTTAATACTTATAATAGCAGTATTTGCTGACCTAAATATTAATTAAAGATACATTATGTAAAATTAACTATTAAGCTAATGTGATAACTTTCATTGAATATATATTGCATTCTTTTAACGATAACGGGCTATGAATCGATAACACAATATTAGAAATTATTATTAAATTTCGACGTAGAGTTCTCTACGCCTCGTTTGAAGAATCAGATAAGGGTTGATGATACGATAGAAAAACATAACAGACATTCATCCCATCAGCTCGCATCTATTAACGATTAACATATTGAAACATTGATTTATAAATACTATCATTAACAAGGTTTCGAGCCTTTTTCCGTTTGACTAAGTTATAATAAAATCTAACAGTATTATTTGCCAGACGTATTCAAGAACAATATAAATATATGTTAAATCCCATATTGTAAATTAAATTTAAAAATTCTAGTATGTTATATAGTATGTAAATTTCGGGTCCAAGTAACAGTGGTCAGCTTCGTTGGCTTCCGAGTCGGATCTCACGTATTCGAATCCAAATACGAACAGTATTTTTTAAATCGATTTCTGTCCGAAAGTATAGGTTTTTGTAATGTCCAAAAATTTTCTTCTCACTCTTCCAATCCGAAAATTAACGGGACTTAACGAAAACGATTAGTTAACGACTAGACCTGTTCTAGCTCTTTATTTATCCATACTCAATTGAGTAATAAACAGTTCTCGTAGAATAACTTCAGTTAAAATACCTCTTTTAGGAGGCCATATGCAGCATTTTTAAGCAGACATGGATTTTAAAAAGTTTATGTGCTTTATATTATAGAAATATTTATTTCTTCGAAAAGTGATTTATGTGGTGTGGTTATGGTAACTGCGACAATTTATACCGTTTGTTATCAACCGTACTCAAAAATAATTAAAATAAAATTTCATTATTTTTATTAAAAGTAGAAATAATATACAACCGAATTGCGTCAGTGGCCGAATACCTTTTTCTACAAGCGTATCAAAAATAAAAATCCCATTTATTTAAAAAGTTGACAAACTTTAAAAAAAGTCGTCCGTGGTCGAATGGTCATCGTCGTTGGTTACAGTTATGATGATCAAGGACTCGTTTTTTCAATAGATTTACGAATTTCCGCTCTAATGCTTATTGATGTCTGTAATGTCTGAAATCTCTACCTACCTATCTGATAACAGGACATAGCGATAAGCTTACGACTAATCGTGTTCTAGTCCAATAGTCTATCCTCTACTCACTTCTAAAAACTGAGCAACTGACTAACAAGCAGTTCTCGTAAACAACTTATGTTGAGATCAACGTCACTAGGAATCTATACGCTTTACATTGGGAGCGAAAATCGTTTAAAGAATTTATTACACTCTCACAAAGGGATGAGTTTTGACGACGTTGATCGACAGAATCAACAAAAAAACATATACTATTAAATATTGCTTATTTGAAAGTTTATCTATTTTTATGCCTGATAACGATTTTGACTTTGTTCAAGAATTTTCACGCAAACCAACGAATGATGAAAATATTCCACGTATCATCTTTTTGACACGCATGTCATCAGTTCTCCACCAATGGCGTAAATGATATATAAATTATTTATATGTTTACATGTTTATAAATAAATTACACGAAAATTATTTTATATTTCAATTGACTTGAATAATATTAATATGCGAAAACAAAATTCAATTTAAAAATTCGCTAGAGGTAAATCAGTAATCAAAATCAAAAAATCGTTTGTTAATCAAAATTTGATAACAGGATCTACAATCCCCCCTCCTTCACCGAAACCCCTGTGGCGTGCACAAAACGATGAAATTGCGGTTTCTATTATTAACGAATGAACAAAGCGAAAACAATACTAAACCCCCGCAAAGCTTCACACCCCCTTCATGAAAGGAACAGTGGTGTGCATAGGTGGAGGGAAAATGAATACGTAACGACGTTGAGTTTAATGTTAAAACAATAATCCGGTATAATAAATAATAAATAAAAGCTCATTTTGTGATAGCTGAAAAAACGATATTCAAAAAATAAAATGTACATTTGTACTCATTTCGCTTTTTTATAACACTTTTTTATTTCACTTTTTTAACTATGTAATAATGTATTTTCTTATCTTTCATTTCTTTATATTGTATTTAATAAAGAACCAATAGGATTTTTTTATTATATTTATTTATGTAGCGGTAAACTGCTAGCGATTAATTGTTATCTGTGAATTGTGGGCGATAATTTTTCCGACTGCGTGATCGAGTGGTTGTATGGATAGTTTTAATTTATTTAAATTCCTTCCAACACTTCTTATCCAAAAAACGGTCGTCGTGAGAGTGGTTAAAAAAATGGGGTGTGGCTGTGTCATGGACACGGCCGTGTGTTGTACGTGAATACGTCTCGTAATAGGTGATATTACGCCTCAATTTTACGTTGTCGGCACTGCTTGACTCGGTCATATGGTGTTTTAATGGTACCATTCGATTGCTCTTGAGAAGCCTTTTCCAACTGTATGCGATTTCTGTATTTCGATTTGGCTTTTTGACGCGTATAGCCCGACATTATATATTTTTGATATATTTTTTATGTTTTAACACCTAATTATAGCTACAGTCACAATATAACACTAATGTTTTATCTATAATCGATAGATTTTGTTAAGAGCTAACGATTGAAAAACAAACATCGTAACTTCTTCGAGTCAAAAGTTATAGTAAATACAAATCTCGATACGTAGCAAAATGACCTCAAAACGGCGGAGCTTCCCTTCTACCCCGCGTGATGTATCACAGTCCTTACATAGCGCAATCAATTCTTTGATTGTTTGGCTATTCAGAAGTGCAATTAAATTTTGGATAGCGATGATAAATATAAAGCTGCAACACCAAACTGTATCCGCCGATTCGTTATCATTCGTTTTTTTTATTACCTCCCTATGGAAGCAATTATAAAGACGTAAACACGTCAAAACCACTGATCATATCCTTATACTCAGTTCTTGCAGAAACACTTCTGTAGAGACAAACTGCAGTATGCTTCTAAATCACTGGGTGTTCACTGTCAATACTTGGTGGAAAGGCATTATATTAGTAAAAACACAATATTCCTTTGTACTTCATTCCACTTTATTTAATATGTCAGGACCGGTTTCGCTCAGTTGACGATGCTCGTAATGAGCGAAACCGGTCCTGACATATTAAATAAAGTGGAATGAAGTACAAAGGAATATTGTGTTTTTACTAATGCTTCTAAATGCCACATATTTAGAGCGGCCATAGTTTAAAAAAAATGTAGATTAATTTCGGGCAGTTCATTTAAAAAATATATGTATTCATTTTAGAATGCCAATGGAGCGTTGCTGGATGGGGGCGAAATTGGGTGAAATCAGACCGCAAATACGTTTATTCAACAGCGATTTATCATGGGAAGCGGAGGGTCATCGCCCATTAATGAATCGACTCGATAAATGCCCCCCAGAGGCTGTGTGATACAATAATTTCTAACTCCAAATGTACAAATACACCAATCTCATTTAATTCCTAGAATAGTAATTAAATTATTACATTCAGTAACAGAACCAGAGAAGAAACTGTTGTTCCTCGCGAAAAACATACGCTAACGAATTCGAGGTCAATAATTATAGTAAATTTCATTGTCAGTTGATAATGTAAGCAACGAGAAAAACCAATTCAGCTCAATAATGAACCCCAGCATAAAGAAGGAAGGGTATTTAAGGAACCAATGAATCCGATGCGTTTTTACACTCTAAAAATCCTAAAGTATCATAAAATTAAAGTGAACTTAGTAAATACACACTTCAATAATTATCTATACTAGCTGTAAGCCCGTTGACCTCAACGGGGGGGGGGGGGGGTTGTTGCATTTTTAAGTAGTCAGAAAATTTACTGGCGTGAAAAATAAATTACAAAGCTATTTATTGAATAAGCCAGAAACTCTAAAAGTAAAAGAAATATATCTCGTGGCATATATTGACAGTCCTGCCCTGCAGTATTTAAATTGTATATAATATAATTTTTAGAATAATTGAAATATGCTAACAATCATTTTTCGAAGTAGCAGAAATAGACTTCGGGGCATCATATATCGACAGCTCTGCAGTATTTAAATGTAAATATTGAATTTTTGGAATAATGTTTAAGTTTGCTAACAATCATTTTTCGTAGTAGCAGAAATATACCTTAATTATATAAAATATATATTTAATTCAACTAATTTTCAAGTACGCTAACAAATATATTTCGTAGAAGAAAAAAAAGACCCGAGGACATTAGTACGAACATATTTGTGATTTGTGATTATTGGTGATTATTTTATCTACTATTAATATATTGATAAAAAAAAATATACAATCTACCAAAACACCAAGTAAAGACGTGATTGTTCCTAAAAGTATCCATTTTTTTACTTGGCTCATTTCACCTCTCGATGGCTCAATTGACAAACATAATTCTGAAAAGCATGTCAAAATGGTAACAATAAATATAAATATTATAAATAAAAAACGATGTGTTTAGATTATTATATTTTTTTGTTGTTAACATTGGAATGTCGATGCAAACAACGATAAACAAATGATTCTTGTTTTGTAATAAATAGCGAGTAAATTTATCAGTTTTTAAAAAAGGAAACAATTAATTATTTCCAAAACAAAATTAACGGAACACCCGAAACCACGAGTGTTTTAAAAAATTTAACGCAATTCATTAATTTTTACAATGTAAATAATCCGAAAGATCACGCAGAGTACTTCGAGCAAAAGTGAGCAGGCAGCCTAAAATCGGCCTCAGGCTCGACTCTAAATTGCCTTTTTTAAATAAATTCAAGTGATATTACGTTTTATTTGATAGCATTTTACCGTTTACAACGACCTAAGGAAATTATAAAGCCGAAACAGGGACGGGAAGGCCTTTTCGGAATCCGTATCTACGTATTGAATTGTTAAATGAAATGTAACGATATGTTTTAAATAGCGGTTCAGCATAATGAAGACTTTAAAGCACTTCTCAGGCAAATGATGAAATTTTATTTGGTGGAAGAGCAACAAAGATAAATCCAACGATGAACTGTTTTGCAAGCCCTCAGAAAATCGGTTAAATTACGGTTAAGAAATGTATTGGACAACAATGCTAATACATTTTTACACATGCAAGCCGTGGACGACCGTTGTTTTTCTTTTAAAAAATATGTATTTTTAACAGTAAAATTTTAAAGGTTTTAAAAGGCATTTCATTCATAATGCATATCGACTTTTGTAAGGAAAAAGTACGTAACCACACAACGTATTTTGATGATTTTGAGCCATATGCAAATGATGAAATATACACAACCATGAAGTGCACGGAGACTTCTAAACTGGTGTTCAATTGACATAATCTAATATTAATTTAAGAATTTCTCCGGGGAAAAACCGTTTTTTCAGTCTTTTTTCTTGGTTTCAATTTTCACAAGCTCATTTTTTTTCAAACTTAAAAGCTAAATTTAGATACTAATTTGGCATTTGCAGCTTACATCTTTTTGATAGAACGTGTATCAATTTGGATACATTGCGATAATCGGATAAAAGCTGTTTTAAAAAAGCTGTAGGTTACGTACCACAGTCGATATATATATCTTCGATATGCTGCAATAAATAAGTAATCAAAAATTTGGTCAACACTGAGTTATATTAATAAAAGTGCTTATTTGTTCATTTTGCATTCATTAAAAAAGTTACTATTCACAAAAAGTCTTTCCGTCAACTAATATTGTCCAGTGATGTACATTTAAAATTATTATGTTGTGTTGCATGCACGTATCAGATTGAAATAGGTCATCAACAAGCTTATATCATTATTGATAAATTCAATAATTTTCATTGGTATTTACCACATCTAATGTTAGTAGCTAGTTTATAATTAGTACAATCACATATTGTATCTTACCTCCTTCCTGCGTTCAGTATAAAAGGGTATTATATTATATGTTATTATGTTATTATGTTATTTTATAATTTATAACTAAAGAATTATAATCAATTTTTAGTTTATTCGTAAACCTTGCGATGTTACGTCTGATGACGCTTCTCAAAAAGGTGAGACACGTGTCACATTCTTTAACACAACACGTGTAATAACAAATTAATCAAATTTAATTGTATATTATAAATGAATTTCCACAAAGTTACCGGCGAATCTATCAAAAAAAATTGTTTGTGTTTTTGTATTTTATACCTTGTGATTACCAAAGCTCGTTTGACGTGTAAACAAATATATAATATTATATAAATAAACAATGCTTTCGCACTGAATTAGAATGCAAAAACTTTTTCAATCAGCACCAGCGAAAAAAATATTAACCAAAACTCCTTCAGTCGTCGACTCATGGCAGAAAATTTTGAAAAACAACGAAAAGAAAAATAATAATTTATGCGTAGAAAGAAAATTTTAGAAACGGGAATTCTGTTAGGGAAATAAGCACGTTTGGATGGGTGGGTAAGAAGGTAGGTTGGCGCTAAGTGGTTTTATATTGTGTATAAATTTTCGCAAGCGAGCGCTTATATTTTTGACTTTTTTTATTGTTTATTTGATTTTTATTTGACGCTCGACTGAAATTTCCAATATATTGACTGAATTTTTGAAACATCAAGATCGGCTTCATTACTTTTAATTAACTTCAACTATTCAGACGTGCTATTCGGAAGTCCGTCGGGTACTATCCATAGGATGTACTTGGCGGAACTGAGGGATGCTGGCATGTCATGGGAGGAAGAAAAGAAATTGGCGGGAGACAGGGAAACATGGAGGTGCCGCGTGGCAGCCATATGCTCCACATGGGAGCGAACATGGCCAAAGAAGAAGAAGAAAAAGAAGAATTCAGACGTGCTGCTTATTGCAAATAAAATATAATAACAAGTAAAAGAATCTAAAATAATGTGTTTAGCTGTCAAATTAACGAAATCACTTTAAAGCTACTGGTATTTTTTTTACCCGAATTCGTTGACTTAAAATAACTTATTTCCACTTGTAAAAAACTGTTTTTTTTTAATTCAAATTCATCCTAAAACAAAGTTTTAATCGGTTTTCAATTAATTATATTGAAATTTAAAAAAAAATTAAAGTGTGTTTCTTCCTATTTAGCGGTGAACTAATTATAATTTCTCTCTACTCGAGTAGTCTATATGAGACAAAAAGCACTTTTTTCTAAATTGATCTAAATATAATTTTAATTTACTCATTTACACATTACGCCAAAAAATTCAATTGCTTTGAAAAATATAGAATATAGATAATAATCAGTCAAAACCAACGAAGTAAATTCTTCTTAATATTGATTAACATAATCGTTGTATCGACTTTTTAAATTTTGCTGTTGGGCCATAGTTCATTTTTTATTTAAGAATTTATACAACAAAACGTCGTACTGTTCGTATTCAATGTGATTTAAATAGCATTTACAAGCACTCGTAGTCATTGTTTAAAAAGTCTTAATATATTTGCAGAATCCTCATGACACTTCAAACATTTTTGACATAAAATTGGGTATGGTTGAAACTTTTACTTTCGATTTCATTGTGAAACAAAACCACATCACCCCAGGTATTTTTTCAAGCTTTTTGATGCGGTTTTTTTTTCGCTAACTGTTAAATGATATTTTTAACATAAGTGAGAAATATTTTTTATTTTTTTCCACAAGAAAATAAAATGACTGTACACTTGTATTTGCCATGAGATCAAAGAGCTTTTTCAAGATTTTCAAAGTTCAGCATTGCGCTGAGCTTTCGTAATATTCCACGACTCGCTATCGCCAAGAAGCACCGTTCGAATGCACGTATTAAATGAATGACACATAGTTAGGTCGAGTTTAAGTCTCAGACATACCATACGGTGGTGAATATAGTTTTTAGCATCGTGATAGCGACAGCTTTAATACTTCAAACGGAATTATGTATATACGTAGATTAAAAAATATTGCCCAAGCGTAAAAAAATCATCTTCTACGTAATGTTTTGACCAGTAACTTACAAAGGAATTTTGTTGAATTAACAAAACCATATTCATTTGTTGCATGTATCACAAAGAATGTTACTTTTAAATGATGGTATAATTTTTCTATAAAAAAATTGATAGTAATTTATGAGGATTTTTAAACTATTTTTGCTATCAATGTGGAGTTATTACAGCCCCTCTTGTTTTAAATTATTAATTGTAAAATAAATCAATTGATTGTTCAAAAACTATAAATTATCAAGGACGATGTCATAGACTTTTACAAGCTTAAATAAATTGGTAACTATATCAAAATTTGAATGTGCATTTTAAGTCAAATAACTGTCATAAGCAAAATAAAAAAAAATATATATTTATATTGAAGTAAGGTAATATGATTATCAATCAAAATGAAAAAAAGACAGTAAAAATCTTTAAATCAAAATAAAAAAAAATACTTGTTGATGTTTAAAGCTTAGGGTGCAATAAATTACTAATAGAGCATTTCAAGTGTTGAAGCAGCTGAAAGTATAAATACTATTTTCTATTATAATTATCAGATATTTTCTTATCTCTGTAGCGATCACGCCCTTCTGTCTGCAAACGATGGTAAGGGGATGTAATCTACAATTTTTCAAATCAGGTATTTTCGACGCAGTACTAAAAATCAAAAAATAGGTTTGATTTGATTTGATTTGGTTTGAAAATGAAGTGTTTAAATACTACAAAAAAAAATAATATTTAGTATAAGTTAAAATCGAAAAAGCATCAATATACGCAGAAACTTAACTTAATTAAACTGAAATAAAAGCTTTTGTTTAAAGCCCACCACATGTGAGGGATTCTAGCGCTTACGTAAAATACATAGATTATTTCATAAGCAAACAGGCTTAGCCACTCAGTCTTTGTGTGTAATACGAAAAGTATATAAAACATACAACCTTTGAAAATAAACGACTTCTATTTTTAGAAAGACAAAAGATTAATTTTCCAACAACAACAATTGATTTGTGATGAATACGTTTACTAAGCTTTAATATAATATATCGATAAAATCACCCGGAACGTTATCAGTTTATGGCGGTGTAACAAATGATAAATATGAAAATAACATTGAAATATCGAGGGTGCTTTTTATTTTGTTCGGCATCAAATTCTTTTTTTGTACAAATAAGTTATATTTTACCAACAATATCTCAAATTGTCTCATGTATATGTCAAACAGTCTTATAGAACAATGCTCCGCAACCTTTTTTTCCACGGTACACCAAATTGTTCTTCAAAAATTCGCGGCACACCACAAGTAAAAATATGCATAATATACAGACATTACATAAGTAATATGATACATACCACAAAAGAACCATATAGATATTTTATTACCATGTCCACTACCAATGTAAAGCACATGTACTCCTTATGGAGATCATATTAAAAGATTTTTTTTTTAATTATTCAGATTTATTTACAAAAAAAGAATCAGTCAAAAGGCTGCACCAAAGTAGAAAAAAGTCCGTTAGTTTCCCACTTCAGTTGAATTTTCAGCATCGGCTATTAAAATTTAGCGGTTGATGTTATACTAACAAATATTTTGTAATATCGACCAAACTATTTGTTTTTTTTTTCGTTTATTAGAGATTCGCGCTGCGGCACACCGGTTGCGGAGCACTGTTATAGAATATTGAAAGTTCATATTCTTATTGAAGAGTTAATCCCGTACAACATATAATATTTTACCACGAAGAATTGTGTCTTCTGTCTTTTGAATTCTGTCAGATGATGCTTCTCAAGAAGCGAAAGTTATGAAATTTAATTATACATTTTCAATAATCTTTTATTAATTTCACTCTATTTTTCGGTGCACAGTATATTTTAACACTGTTACGTTATTTTAACATTTTCATGTAAGTTATTGATAGAAAGTAATTAGTTGTGTGGCCGAGTGGTCAGCGTTGTTGGCTTCGGTTACGGAGGGCACAGGTTCAAATCCCGGTACGGACAGTTTTATAAATTGATTTTTCAATCGATTTATGAATTTTTGTTCGAAGGAATGGATGTATGTGATGTCTTGAATTCCTCATCTCCCACTCACCCTATCCTATAAACGGGGCGTATCGAGAGCGATTAGCTTACCACTAGTCCTGTCCTAGCTCTATCCTTCTATCCCTACTCTCTTTGGAAAAAGAGAGGTTGAGCAACTGAGTAACAAGCAGTTCTCGTAGAAACACTTCTGTTGAGATAAACTCTATTAGGAGTCCATATGCTCCACATTGGGAGCGGACATGGTTAAAAAAAAAAAAAAGTTGATAATTTCAATAAAAGTATTGTCATTAACTGATATAAATATTTTATATTACTTATAATACACGGTCACTATTCGTTTAATTTTAAGTGTTAATATTTTTATTTATTTGTGGTAACACGGTAAGTAAAATAACAATGTTATCAAATTTGATTTTATATTAAATATAAATTTCCAAAAAGCTACCGTCGAATCCATCAAAAATATTAAATGGAAATGGTTTATTATTTCAGTAGACTCGATATTGTGTATTTATTCTGTAGTTAAAACCATTTATTAAAAACTACCCGTTTTCTTACAATAAATAAAATAAACTCATGCAATGTTCAGAAAAACTACGAAATTCGTTGTTTTGTATAAAAAAAAAAAAAAAGCTTTATGTTTGTAGATTGAAAAGGAATGAAAACTCAAACGAAACATGTAAAAAAAAGTGTTTCGCACAGCAAGTAAATGTATTTGGAAAGACCCAAATCACTTGTTTTTCTTGACATGCGACGAAGAGAAAGCTACGTTACTTAACGACGGAAACACTCGTAAACCAATAGAGAAATAAAAACAAACGCGGAATGACAAAGTTGTAAGAAAACAGTTTAATAACGAACGCATCACAGTGGGATAAACGCTCCTATTGTAGTAGACAAATTGCATTGAAAAATTTAAATGATATTAAGAAAATTGCTTTTTAATTGTATAAAAAACTCTCCGGAGCGTAGTCGAGAGGCGAAATTTGCTGTCTTCTTTGGCTGAATTGACGGGATCAACTCTCAAAACGGAAAGTCAATTATTTTTTTCTTTATCGAATTAAAGAGTTGTAGTGCGCAGCAAAATCAAATAAAAATAACTAATCCTTTTCAAGTCTCTATTTTTTATCTTAACAATGTTCATTCATTAAAATAAAATATGACGGTTTCGCTCATACGAGCATCGTCATATATTGATGCATTGTTTTAATTAAGATAAATTAACAAATATCTTTAATGATGAATTTATTATGTCTAAATAATAATATAATATGTTATATAAAAAGCATTTGTTCTTCAAAATATCGCTACATCAATGCAACTGTAGAACAATTTGAAACTCTTAGTTTTGAAGTAATCACAGTATTGGTGTTGGGAAAAATCTAATACATTTTTATTAAAGAGTATTTTAAAATAACAGTATATCCTACCATTTCATTTGATTCGTCATTACATATTTTCTATAATAGTATTTATAGCACAAAACATATTTTGTGTTGATTTACTCACTGCTACATTGATGTAGCGATTTATTGGTAGCCATTTTTACACTATACTGCACCAATCTCCGTTCCCCACTTATTTTTTAAAATTGACAGTAGACTTAAAATAATTCCGTCTGTGCGTTGCGCAAGACTTTACGTAAGAGCTCTAATAAATTCTGATATGGGAAAATAATGTCTATCGAAGGCCCTCGAGCAGAAATAAGGACCGTTATTCACTAGGCGACCATCATAATTCGTAGCGATGGCGTAGCAGTGGCGTAGCCGCTTTGAGTGCGCCTGTAAAACGCTTTACGGCGGAAACACTTGCCAACGGGAAATAGCGCGAATCTCGACTTGATTCGCGCACTCTAGCTTCCGGTCTCCGCGTTAAACTGTCGCTTTACGAGCGTTTATATACCAGGTGGTAAGCCTCTGAGTCTGCGTTAAAAACACTTTGATTTGTGCTTTATAATAAAAAGATTGTCGCGAGTTATATTATGCTTGCCATAAAATGATTCGAGATTTGAGGTTCGCGTTTGTTATATAAATGAAAAAGCTAAAAGCTGTGACTTTCTTTTAACACGTTCAGAGAAATCAAACACAACAATTACTTTAAATACTTTATGAGCACACAACAATTCATTCACCGCAACGGGGTAGTAACGTCCTATACTATTAATAGACGAATTTAAATTAAATTTGATACTCCACTTATTTTGAAAATTGTGACACGTGTTTGGCTTCTTCAAAAATCATCATCACAATGTTATCAAAATTTATTTTATATATCAAATAAACCTCTACAAAGCTACCGCCGAACCCGACGAACATACAAAAATAAATTAATACATTTTTTACGTGTAGGTATAAAAAGACAATGCCAAAAATAATACATTTATTATTAGGTAAATATTTATACATAGCATTGTTGTGTCATTCACTCAAAGCTCGAAAGAGCTTTCATAGAGCGTTTTGCAACTCGACGATTCAAATAAGTCTCACGTACTAGTTGATATGTTTCATAGTGAAAGCTTGTGTCTCAGATTGTTTGCGGATAATACAGTTTACAATATACATTCATATCTGAGCTTAACAGTGAAGTATTATATGAATCACTACTTCTGAGGGTTCTTTGCCATCTCAGAGCTTTCCTACCCTGCGTTGATATTCCATGTTTCAGCATCACACTCATCCATCAGCGAGTGGAGATTTAAGGGTCCTCCCCCAGTTGTCAAACGTTGTTTGTCTACCTGGGAAGTTTAGATTAAGAGTAGTTTGTTAGGGCTGGGCAAACATTTGTTTAGTAGAAAATCTTTCCCTATCGGAAGTTGACGCAACACACGCTTTAGGCTTAACCCTTAAATGCATGATTTTATACTTTTAAATATAAAAAAAAAAAACTATATTTTCATATACAATGGGTAGATGTGATTGCAGAAAAAAAATAGGATAGTTTTTTATATATTATATATTTTTATCCAAAAGCACTTAGACATTAGAGCAGCCATACTCAACCTTTTTTCCTCCGGGCCTCATTCCCGATTTTTGCTTCTCTACGTGAGCGGTGGGCCGCAAAATATTTATAGTAAAGTGTAAATATAGCACATACTACACTGCATACATATGTATGTATTAGAGGTCTGCACGGGCTCTTACCTGCGGGTAAGCGCAATTGAGAGTCGGGCTCGGGCCGGGCCGGGCGTTGGAATTTGGGATATAATCTGGGGAAAAATATAAGAAATCGAAGATTTCAAATTTCTCGGTGAGCTAAAATAAAGAGTTTCGGGTCGGGTTCGGGTAACAAGTGCGGTATTAGACTCGGGCCCGGGCCGGGTCGGGCGTGAGTTTTTCGGGCTCGGACCGGGTAGTTTTGTAAAATTTTGGCCCGTGCAGACCTCTAGTATGTATGTATGATGTACAATGGCGTCGTGACTAGCGACTGATTTGACGTAAAATACAGTCACTAGTCTAGCCGGAACGCCAGTACGGCGGTTTTTGCATGTAAAATATTTGGTGACTATAATTATTTTGGGCCGCACATAAGAGCTCACTGGGCCGCATGCAGCCCGCGGGTCGCAGGTTGATTATGGCTGCATTAAAGGCATAAAACATGATTTAAATACCTTTTAGAAAAAGGCAACATTTATAATACACAATCAACTATAGAATACACAATTAAACTACTTAATTAGCTATTATGATGAATCATGTTTTTTTTATTGTGAAAATTGTAAGACATTTATTGAAACAATATGAATTGTACTATTTGGTATAAGAATAAAAGGTAAAATCTATTTCTGTTTTGCGAAAAAGCCAAAACAAAAGTTTCTACTTTTCGTAGTTATATATGCATTTAAGGGTTAAGCAGTGGTAAACAGTGATATAACAAGCAGAGAAAGTCTCTTTTATATTGGATTACATTATTTCTAATGTTTACCGAATATTAAAATAAAGCAAAAAAATAAATGGTATTATAAAATATTCACACATACGGGTAATGTTCATAAACAGCTTACAGATTCTTGAACTAATCTAACACCGCTAATAACGGCTTCGAAGATTTAAAATATTGGAAGGGTGGGAGGGGATTTTTCGATATCACAAACACCCATGCCATGGAACAGAAATCGTCTAAAATAATATTGTTTGTACTGGGAATTAAGCCCGTGAGATCCATCACAGAAGCTAACGACGTTGGCCTAAGTACGACGGGCCCAACATATTTGAAAAGCAAACTATAGTGAACCAAAATTTTCAATAAAGTTTACGGTTGGATATTAATTGTGTATAGTTGCGACACCACTTTTCCATACCCATAGTAGAGTATCGTTGGGACATGGTCATCGGGCAATACGAAACTGCTAGTTCTTGCCTAATTGTACTTCTAAATCCGATTTACTACATGGAAACTTTGTCTTTGAACCGAAGGCGTGAATAGCCAATTGACAAATTCTGCACATTTCAGATTAAATAAACTTTAACTTGAAAACAGTAGAGCTTTTAATCGAGTTACTATCTTTGTCAAAAATATCCAAGTTGTATATGCTTTTAGAAATTTTAAATGTGCTTTTAATTTATATTCAAAATCATCTTAATTTAGATATAATATCAAATCATAGCTTAAATAATCATTGAGAAAAACATCCATACCTTTTTTGGATATCAAAATTTATGGACCTTTAAGTACCAGGGCGTGTTAGCATCAAGATTCTTCGAGTCTTCTTCATCGCTAATGTTTTGAAAAGTTATATTTCTTTACCATCGTTGCAGACAGAAAGGCGTGATCGTCACAGAGGTAAGAAACCCCTAGTGAAGCCAGTTCACAGGAACTCAATATGCATTCATTTTCAAATCACATTCTATATGACATTCACACACATACATATACACATAAAACACACAAATAAGTCAACCAAAGAGAGTAATTTTCATGATGTTAAGTTCGTTCTTAAATAGTTTTTTTTATTTTAAACGAAACATAAAATCTATGGTGGGTCGTCGAGCAGAACTGTTATTGGTCTAAAACGATTTTCAGGTATTGTCTCGTCACAGTTGTGTAGATGAGATATCGTTGGGTAATAGTTTCTTCCTACCTCGCTATGAAACTTTTGAGATATTTCACAAACGAACTCGTGGATAGTATTTATTTTCAAGTATTTGTGAAGCAGCGAGTTAACCTTAGTTCCAGAGTGCACTATGTTTTATTTTGGCAGTATCGCAATACATAAGTATGAAAAGTATTTCAGGATACATACATCTATCACTTACAAATAGCAATCCATACGTTATTATACTGAATTGGAATCTAATGTACTAATAGATTCTTTGATATCAAATATTCGTTTGGAATAACTCAACTCAGTTGGTGCATTGATTATACCCGTTAGTCAAAAAAAGCATGTATTTGTTTAGGCGTTCATTATTAATGCTGATTTAAAGGCAGGCAAGTTTGTCATATTGGCATCAATATAACTATATTTTGATATCATAATTATCTACGTAACGTAAAATTTTTATGCTTGACCCGTTTCACTTAAAGTTGTATTATTTTATTCTCTGTTTACTCAAAACTATCAATCTGTTACTTACTTGCAAACTTCTGTCATAACAATGATGAAATTAATATTACATATAAAATCGGGGACCGGATGAAAGACCGGCCTGAGGGCTGTTGTTTGGATACAAACGAATTTTTATTTATATACATTTCTAGATATTCAAACGTCAAACCGCATTGGAATTACAGAATAGGAGAGGCGTATTTAAGATTGCATGTTCGTAGACGAGAATCTTCATTGAAAAGAGACTTTAATGCATACAAAATTATTGTTATTTTTATTTCGTTTAATAATAGCACACTTTCTTGTTGTGTTTACATTTTTAGATTTCAAAATAGCTTGTTAATAGACACAAAAGAATGAGGATAACACAATGACAAAAATATGTCAAGCGGGTCAAAAATTCCAGCGTTGCCAGACTGATTTAAATGCAAAATTCGTGACGGTAAAATATTCAAACAAGACTTTTAAAACGCCCGTAAAGAACGTTTAACTTGATTTCTTGACTTTTTACAACATTTATTGCGATAATATATCGCCGAAAAAGAAAAGAATTTTTCTTTGTATTCCGCTCATTTTAAAATTTCATCACGTCCGGACAATATTTTAACTACAGACATTTAACAAGAGGAATAAGAATTATAAAAGAAGCAAAAAATAAAACTCAACACAACTGTCAATATTGGGTTTTATTTTCATTATTATTTGCAACCAATTTTACGTTTGAATAATACTGACAACTAAATTGAATTAGTACAAATTTCAAAATAAAATAATGTGTCTATTTAATAACTCCACGTTTGTATTTATATTGTAAAAATAGTACCCTAGAATCTAGATGTTTTACAAAAACTAAAATATGTAAATGAAACCCGATGAAGACTGAAGGCATGCGTTGGACAATGGGGGTGGGGCGGTTTGATTTGGTGAGGAATTTGGAGATAAGGGAACCTACACGACAGCGCTCTGTTAGGTTACGTGCTGCGGATACTTTCGGAGAGCCTTAATCCTGCCGGCCTCTTCTTCAGACCGGTGTCCTGAACGACCCTCGGGTACTACACAATGTATTTTTTTAATGTATCTGAGAGACACTGTCATGTGAGGCAGCAAGTAATTGGCGAGAGACATGGAATTGTAAGCGTATGACGTGGCGGCCACATGATTCACATAGGGAGAAAATATGGCCAATGAAAAAAAAAAGTAATAAATTATTACTTATTCAGAAATTCCTTGCCAATGCAGAAATTCCAAGTACAGCATATTAGATTCTATCAAAAATATTATAGTAAACAAGAATTTCTTCCAAGATGATAATAGCTAAGCGGGCCAAAAATAACAATACGGATATATGATTTATTATCCAAACACACATTCCTTCAAACAGAAATCGAAAAAATCGAAAACGCTTATCGCTGCGTTATATTACCCGAGGAGAACTGTTTATTACTCAGTCGTTCAACTTCTTTTTTTTCAAAGAGAGTGGTAGGGATAAAAGGATAAGGCTATAACAGGACTAGTAGTTAACTAATCGCTCTCGTTATGCCTAGTTATTGAAGGATCGGATGGGTGGGAGGGTATTGTAAGATATTACAAACACCCATGCCTTAATAAATCGATCAAAAAAATGCTATTCGGGACTTGAATCCGTGAGATCCGGCACGGAGGCCCACAACGCTAATTGTTGCGCTATAGGACCCAACAGAATACAGAAATATAAAATGATATGCTTTTAAATAATAAATATTTCAAAGGAAGCGCAGACATTGGACCAAATAAATCGATTCGCGATAGAGGACGGGTAGAAGGGAAGTTGTATTCGGCTTTTTTCTTTATTTTTTAATTTAATAACAAATTCAATCAGGTCGTGGAATTTCGGAAGAACTTTTCAAACGGAAAATTGTTGGAAACGAAATGCCTTGTCAAGTAGCTGAGCGCGGAATCGACATAAAAGAAAAATATATATTTTCCAATAACAAGTTAAAATATGTAAAAACTTTCGACTGATAATGCTTGATGAAATAATCTGGAATGATTTTTTAAAGTTAAATAAGACTACTTAAAACTGATATAATCGGCATACAAACGACATAGTAATAGAGTAAGAATTTTGATTTGTTAATACATACATTTATTTGTGTTTTACATATCATCAATCACGCTTGAATAGATTAATATAAACGTGTTCTTGGAAAATCGTTATGTTTAAATACTCATTTAGAAGTCAATATGCTCCACATTGAGAGCGTGCATGATTGAAAAAATAAAGAAAAACTTGAAGCTGTAATGAGTATTAAAGAAAATACTTTTAAATTGGAGTGCAGTTA
>CM062832.1:19371976-19411774 GCA_031772345.1 Himalopsyche anomala | reverse complement strand
ATAAAAATACCAACCCTAGCGAAACTTTACCTGTAGGTGCTTTTTCAACGTCCCTCTACTCTTAACATTTTTGAGTCTATTCAGAGCAATGTCGAATGATTAGTCTAACATGCCCGAAAACAAACTTTCAACGATAGAAATAAATTTAAAATAACTTTTTGAAAGGGCTTGAACCGTATCAATTAGACAAATATATTATAACATGCAATACACTATTCTTAAAATGATGTACTTACTTTATACTGCTGCGCGAAAGTTTAGGGATTGCAAATATGAATTGTTTGTTTATTATTTGAATATTCGATATAACAATTATTAATGTTGTTTGGAGTTTTCAATGAAAATCAATGACATTTGATGTTTTACCTAGCCATGAATATCACTAAGTACTTTCTTATCGTTTACTACAGTGTTCCGCAAACTTTTTGTGTTCAAGGTAACCTATCAAATCAAAAAATTTTAGAGGTACACCAAAGAAAAAGCAATGCTTATTTAATATTTATTTATTAGTAAAATCAATATACCTAATATGAAAAGATGTTTAGTGAGAAATGTGAGCCTGTTTAACTGAGCACATGCGATCAAAATTTGGAGCAATCGTTGATAAGGCTGCTCTCATCTCTTCATTGATCGTCCTCAGGCGTTCGATTCGATTTAATAGTAATGAGAGTTGAAAATCCCAATTCGCCCAACAAAGCGCCTCACTCTTATAGCTCTCAGCTATTTTTAGGTATATTATCTTAACAAAACCTTGACTTTTTCCGCGGCACACCAACTGATGACCACGGTACACCAGTGTGCCGCGGCACACGCTTTGCGGAACACTGGTTTACTATACACTTAACACTAGAATACAGAATTGCATACTTGTCTGTTGAGTGAAATAAAAAAGGTTTAATTATATACATATACTGTTTGTTTATCTGTTTATTAATATAATATTTGCAGTTAGCAGCGACTTGTTTTAATAATGAAATAAAAAATGATCTAACTGATAAGCAAAACATGTCACAAAACCAAAACGTTTTATTTAAAGGTTTAAACTGTGACTAGTATAAAAATAAATAAGCCATATTTGCTATCAATGTGTGGTATATTCTTAATTAATAAATTAAAATGAAATTGTTTCTAGAGAGCTGAATGAATATATTAAAATCGCGCAACCATCCTTTTTCGTAAAAGGTAAGAATAACAACGTGAGGCTGAAAGAATTATAGGAGTTGGCTAACCACACTCCCTGCGCCATGTTTGTTGGATGGATGTCAAAATAACAGAAATTCATGCACTTTAATACAAATTCATAAAACAATTTCAACCGTTCCAAGATTCGAACCTGTAGCCGGCCGAATAGAACAAACGCATGACAGAGTTCACTACATGATTTAATAATAAATATATTTACAAAGTACAGATATGAATCCGAAGATATAAAAAAAAAAAAAAAAAGAAATGGGTATTCAAAAAAAAAACACGCTTATGTACTAATTCTTCATTTATTTAAAATTATCAGGACCAGAAGTAACCTATCACGAGTTACCTATCACGAGCAATTATTATCAGTTGATTTTTTCAATATAATGCCTTTCCACCGAATTGACGATCAACACATTTCAAATGAAAATGATGGGTATTTAATATTTTACGATATTTTAAATATTAAAACATATAATTTTAATGTGTATACCAAAATAATTTGGTGAATTTTAGAACGTATATGAAGCTTTCAAACTTTTAGCTTAAATTATTTTAATCTAGCTTTCTCTCTATACTGAAACGACTCAAATAATTTCACATTATTATTCTATGCACGAGTTCCTAATCTTGCTATTTCATATTGTACCGGACGAATTACTGACTAAATTAAAGTAAACTGTGGATTTTACAAATACATTTATAAAATTTTAATTTAATTGAATATTTGTATACTTGTTTGTTGTTGACTGCTTACTTGAGTATTTATTAATTAGCATTGTGTTAATACTTATAATAGCAGTATTTGCTGACCTTAATATTAGTTAAAGATACATTATGTAAGATTAACTATTAAGCTAATGTGATAACTTTCATTGAATATATATTGCATTCGTTTAACGATAACGGGCTATGAATCGATAACACAATATTAAAAATCATTATTAAATTTCGACGCAGAGTTCTCTACGCCTTGTTTAAAGGATCAGATAAGGGTTGATGATACGATAGGAAAAACTAACAGACATTCATCCCATCAGCTCGCATCTATTAACGATTAACCTATTGAAACATTGATTTATAAATACTAACATTAACAAGGTTTCGAGCCCTTTTCCGTTTGACTAAGTTATAATAAAATCTAACAGTATTTGCTAGACGGATTCAAAAACAGTATAAATATATGTTAAATCCCATATTGTAAATTAAATTTAAAAATTCTAGTATGTTATATAGTATGTAAATGTCGGGTCCGAGTAACAGTGGTCAGCTTCGTTGGCTTCCGAGTCGGATCTCACGTATTCGAATCCAAATACGAACAGTATTTTTTAAATCGATTTCTGTCCGAAAGTATAGGTTTTTGTAATGTCCAAAAATTTTCTTCTCACTCTTCCAATCCGAAAATTAACGGGACGTAACGAAAACGATTAGTTAACGACTAGACCTGTTCTAGCTCTTTTTTTATTCATACTCAACTGAGTAATAAACAGTTCTCGTAGAATAACTTCATTTAAAATACCTCTTTTAGGAGGCCATATGCAGCATTTTTAAGCGGACATGGATTTTAAAAAGTTTATGTGCTTTATATTATAGAAATATTTATTTCTTCGCAAAGTGATTTATGTGGTGTGGTTATGGTAACTGCGACAATTTATACCGTTTGTTATCAACCGTACTCAAAAATAATTAAAATACAATTTCATTATTTTTATTAAAAGTAGAAATAATATACAACCGAATTGCGTCAGTGGCCGAATACCTTTTTCTACACGCGTATCAAAAATAAAAATCCCATTTATTTAAAAAGTATTTGCGTGTCAAAAAATATATTGACAAACTTTAAAAAAAGTCGTCCGCGGTCGAATGGTCATCGTAGTTGGTTACAGTTATGATGATCAAGGACTCGTTTTTCAATAGATTTACGAATTTCTGCTCTAATGCTTATTGATGTCTGTAATGTCTGAAATCTCTACCTACCTATCTGATAACAGGACATAGCGATAAGCTTACGACTAATCGTGTTCTAGTCCAATAGTCTATCCTCTACTCACTTCTAAAAATTGAGCAACTGACTAACAAGCAGTTCTCGTAAACAACTTATGTTGAGATCAACGTCACTAGGAATCTATACGCTTTACATTGGGAGCGAAAATCGTTTAAAGAATTTATTACACTCTCACAAAGGGATGAGTTTTGACGACGTTGATCGACAGAATCAACAAAAAAATATATACTTACTATTAAATAATACTTATTTGAAAGTTTATCTATTTTTATGCCTGATAACGATTTGACTTTGTTCTAGAATTTTCACGCAAACCAACGAATGATGAAAATATTCCACGTATCATCTTTTTGACACGCATGTCATCAGTTCTCCACCAATGGCGTAAATGATATATAAATTATTTATATGTTTACATGTTTATAAATAAATTAAACGAAAATTATTTTATATTTCAATTGACTTGAATAATATTAATATGCGAAAACAAAATTCAATTTAAAAATTCGCTAGAGGTAAATCAGTAATCAAAATCAAAAAATCGTTTGTTAATCAAAATTTGATAACAGGATCTACAATCCCCCCTCCTTCACCGAAACCCCTGTGGCGTGCACAAAACGATGAAATTGCGGTTTCTATTATTAACGAATGAACAAAGCGAAAACAATACTAAACCCCAGCAAAGCTTCACACCCCCTTCATGAAAGAAACAGTGGTGTGCATAGGTGGAGGGAAAATGAATACGTAACGAAGTTGAGTTTAATGTTAAAACAATAATCCGGTATAATAAATAATAAATAAAAGCTCATTTTGTGATAGCTGAAAAAACAATAATAAATGTACATTTGTACTTATTTCGCTTATTTATAACACTTTTTTATTTCACTTTTTTAACACTGTAATAATGTATTTTCTTATCTTTCATTTCTTTATATTGTATTTAATAAAGAACCAATAAGATTTTTTTTATTATATTTATTTATGTAGCGGTAAACTGCTTGCGATTAATTGTTATCTGTGAATTGTGGGCGATAATTTTTCCGACTGCGTGATCGAGTGGTCAACGTCGTTGGCTTCGGTAGCGGAAGTTGCGGGTACGAATCTCTGTATGTATAGTTTTAATTTATTTAAATTCCCTCCAACACTTCTTATCCAAAAAACGGTCGTAGTGAGAGTGGTTAAAAAAATGGGGTGTGGCTGTGTCATGGACACGGCCGTGTGTTGTACGTGAATACGTCTCGTAATAGGTGATATTACGCCTCAATTTTACGTTGCCGGCACTGCTTGACTCGGTCATATGGTGTTTTTATGGTACCATTTGATTGCTCTTGAGAAGCCCTTTCCAACTGTATGCGATTTCTGTATTTCGATTTGGCTTTTTGACGCGTATAGCCCGACATTATATATTTTTGATATATTTTTTTATATTTTAAAACCTAATTATAGCTACAGTTACAATATTACGCTATTTTTTTTTTATCTATAATCGATAGATTTTGTAAATAGCTAACGATTGAAAAACAAACATCGTAACTTCTTCGAGTCAAAAGTTATAGTAAATACAAATCTCGATACGTAGCAAAATGACCTCAAAACGGCGGAGCTTCCCTTCTACCCCGCGTGATGTATCACAGTCCTTACATAGCGCAATCAATTCTTTGATTGTTTGGCTATTCAGAAGTGCAATTAAATTTTGGATAGCGATGATAAATATAAAGCTGCAACACCAAACTGTATCCGCCGATTCGTTATCATTCGTTTTTTTTATTACCTCCCTATGGAAGCAATTATAAAGACGTAAACACGTCAAAACCACTGATCATATCCTTATACTCAGTTCTTGCAGAAACACTTCTGTAGAGACAAACTGCAGTATGCTTCTAAATCACTGGGTGTTCACTGTCAATACTTGGTGGAAAGGCATTATATTAGTAAAAACACAATATTCTTTTGTACTTCATTCCACTTTATTTAATATGTCAGGACCGGTTTCGCTCAGTTGACGATGCTCGTAATGAGCGAAACCGGTCCTGACATATTAAATAAAGTGGAATGAAGTACAAAGGAATATTGTGTTTTTACTAATGCTTCTAAATGCCACATATTTAGAGCGGCCATAGTTTAAAAAAAATGTAGATTAATTTCGAGCAGTTCATTTAAAAAATATATGTATTCATTTTAGAATGCCAATGGAGCGTTGCTGGATGGGGGCGAAATTGGGTGAAATCAGACCGCAAATACGTTTATTCAACAGCGATTTATCATGGGAAGCGGAGGGTCATCGCCCATTAATGAATCGACTCGATAAATGCCCCCCAGAGGCTGTGTGATACAATAATTTCTAACTCCAAATGTACAAATACACCAATCTCATTTAATTCCTAGAATAGTAATTAAATTATTACATTCAGTAACAGAACCAGAGAAGAAACTGTTGTTCCTCGCGAAAAACATACGCTAACGAATTCGAGGTCAATAATTATAGTAAATTTCATTGTCAGTTGATAATGTAAGCAACGAGAAAAACCAATTCAGCTCAATAATGAACCCCAGCATAAAGAAGGAAGGGTATTTAAGGAAACAATGAATCCGATGCGTTTTTACACTCTAAAAATCCTAAAGTATCATAAAATTAAAGTGAACTTAGTAAATACACACTTCAATAATTATCTATACTAGCTGTAAGCCCGTTGACCTCAACGGGGAGATTTTTTTTGCATTTTTAAGTAGTCGGAAAAAGTACCGGCGTGAAAAATAAATTACAAACGTATTATATTTATTGAATAAGCCAGAAATTCTAAAAGCAAAATAAATATATCTCGGGGCATATATCGACAGCCCTGCCCTGCAGTATTTAAATTGCATATAATATAATTTTTAGAATAATTGAAATTTGCTAACAATCATTTTTCGAAGACGCAGAAATATACCTCGGGGCATATATCGACAGCCCTGCAGTATTTAAATTGTAAATTATTTAATTTTTGGAATAATGTTTAAGTTTGCTAACAATCATTTTTCGTAGTAGCAGAAATATATCTCTATTATATAAAATATATATTTCATTTCAACTTATTTTCAAGTACGCCAACAAATATATTTCGTAGAAGAAGAAAAAGACCCGAGGACATTAGTACGTACATATTTGTGTTTTGTGATTATTGGTGATTATTTTATCTACTATTAATATATTGATAAAAAAAAATATACAATCTACCAAAACACCAAGTAAAGACGTGATTGTTCCTAAAAGTATCCATTTTTTTACTTGGCTCATTTCACCTCTCGATGGCTCAATTGACAAACATAATTCTGAAAAGCATGTCAAAATGGTAACAATAAATATAAATATTATAAATAAAAAACGATGTGTTTAGATTATTATATTTTTTTGTTGTTAACATTGGAATGTCGATGCAAACAACGATAAACAAATGATTCTTGTTTTGTAATAAATAGCGAGTAAATTTATCAGTTTTTAAAAAAGGAAACAATTAATTATTTCCAAAACAAAATTAACGGAACACCCGAAACCACGAGTGTTTTAAAAAATTTAACGCAATTCATTAATTTTTACAATGTAAATAATCCGAAAGATCACGCAGAGTACTTCGAGCAAAAGTGAGCAGGCAGCCTAAAATCGGCCTCAGGCTCGACTCTAAATTGCCTTTTTTAAATAAATTCAAGTGATATCACGTTTTATTTGATAGCATTTTACCGTTTACAACGACCTAAGGAAATTATAAAGCCGAAACAGGGACGGGAAGGCCTTTTCGGAATCCGTATCTACGTATTGAATTGTTAAATGAAATGTAACGATATGTTTTAAATAGCGGTTCAGCATAATGAAGACTTTAAAGCACTTCTCAGGCAAATGATGAAATTTTATTTGGTGGAAGAGCAACAAAGATAAATCCAACGATGAACTGTTTTGCAAGCCCTCAGAAAATCGGTTAAATTACGGTTAAGAAATGTATTGGACAACAATGCTAATACATTTTTACACATGCGAGCCGTGGACGACCGTTGTTTTTCTTTTAAAAAATATGTATTTTTAACAGTAAAATTTTAAAGGTTTTAAAAGGCATTTCATTCATAATGCATATCGACTTTTGTAAGGAAAAAGTACGTAACCACACAACGTATTTTGATGATTTTGAGCCATATGCAAATGATGAAATATACACAACCATGAAGTGCACGGAGACTTCTAAACTGGTGTTCAATTGACATAATCTAATATTAATTTAAGAATTTCTCCGGGGAAAAACCGTTTTTTCAGTCTTTTTTCTTGGTTTCAATTTTCACAAGCTCATTTTTTTTCAAACTTAAAAGCTAAATTTAGATACTAATTTGGCATTTGCAGCTTACATCTTTTTGATAGAACGTGTATCAATTTGGATACATTGCGATAATCGGATAAAAGCTGTTTTAAAAAAGCTGTAGGTTACGTACCACAGTCGATATATATATCTTCGATATGCTGCAATAAATAAGTAATCAAAAATTTGGTCAACACTGAGTTATATTAATAAAAGTGCTTATTTGTTCATTTTGCATTCATTAAAAAAGTTACTATTCACAAAAAGTCTTTCCGTCAACTAATATTGTCCAGTGATGTACATTTAAAATTATTATGTTGTGTTGCATGCACGTATCAGATTGAAATAGGTCATTAACAAGCTTATATCATTATTGAGAAATTCAATAATTTGTATTGGTATTTACCACATCTAATGTTAGTAGCTAGTTTATAATTAGTACAATCACATATTGTATCTTACCTCCTTCCTGCGTTCAGTATAAAAGGGTATTATATTATATGTTATTATGTTATTTTATAATTTATAACTAAAGAATTATAATCAATTTTTAGTTTATTCGTAAACCTTGCGATGTTACGTCTGATGAGGTTCTCAAGAAGGTGAGACACGTGTCACATTCTGTAACACAACAAGTGTAATAACAAATTTATCAAATTTAACTGTATATTATAAATGAATTTCCACAAAGCTACCGACGAATCTATCAAAAAAAAATTGTTTGTGTTTTTGTATTGTATACCCTGTGATTACCAAAGCTCGTTTCACGTGTAAAGAAATATATAATATTATATAAATAAACAATGCTTTCGTACTGAATTAGAATGCAAAAACTTTTTCAATCAGCACCAGCGAAAAAAATATTAACCAAAACTCCTTCAGTCGTCGACTCATGGTAGAAAATTTTGAAAAACAACGAAAAGAAAAATAATAATTTATGCGTAGAAAGAAAATTTTAGAAACGGGAATTCTGTTAGGGAAATAAGCACGTTTGGATGGGTGGGTAAGAAGGTAGGTTGGCGCTAAGTGGTTTTATATTGTGTATAAATTTTCGCAAGCGAGCGCTTATATTTTTGACTTTTTTTATTGTTTATTTGATTTTTATTTGACGCTCGACTGAAATTACCAATATATTGACTGAATTATTGAAACATCAAGATCGGCTTCATTACTTTTAATTAATTTCAACTATTCAGACGTGCTGTTTATTGCAAATAAGATATAATAACATGTAAAAGAATCTAAAATAATGTGTTTAGCGGTCAAATTAACGAAATCACTTAAAAGCTACTGGTATTTTTTTACCCGAATTCGTTGACTTAAAATAGCTTATTTCCACTAGTAAAAAACTGTTTTTTTTTAATTCAAATTCATCCTAAAACAAATTTTCAATCGGTTTTTAATTAATTATATTGAAAGAACAAAAAAAAAAAAAAAGTTCATTTATTTACTTAACAAAAGGAAAGTGTGTTTCTTCCTATTTAGCGGTGAACTAATTAAATTTCACTTTACTCGAGTAAACTATATGAGACAAAAAGCACTTTTTTCTAAATTAACCTAAATATAATTTTAATTTACTCATTTACGCATTACGCCAAAAACTTCAGTTGTTTTGAAAAATATAAAATATATATAATAATCAGTCAAAACCAACAAAGTAAATTCTTCTTAATATTGATTAACATAATCGTCGATTTTTTAAATTTTGCTGTTGGGCATAGTTCATTTTTTATTTAAGAATTTATACAACAAAACGTCGTACTGTTTGTATTCAATGTGATTTAAATAGCATTTACAAGCACTCCTAGTCATTGTTTAAAAAGTCTTAATATATTTGCAGAATCCTCATGACACTTCAAACATTTTTGACATACAATGGGGTATGGTTGAAACTTTTACTTGCGATTTCATTGTGAAACAAAACCACATCACCCCAGGTATTTTTTCAAGCTTTTTGATGCGGTTTTTTTTTTCGCTAACTGTTTAATGATATTTTTAACATAAGTGAGAAATATTTTTTATTTTTTTCCACAAGAAAATAAAATGACTGTACACTTGTATTTGCCACGAGATCAAAGAGCTTTTTCAAGATTTTCAAAGTTCAGCATTGCGCTGAGCTTTCGTAATATTCCACGACTCGCTATCGCCAAGAACCACCGTTCGAATGCACGTATTAAATGAATGACACATAGTTAGGTCGAGTTTAAGTCTCAGACATACCATACGGTGGTGAATATAGTTTTTAGCATCGTGATAGCGACAGCTTTAATATTTCAAACGGAATTATATACATAGATTAAAAAATATTGCCCAAGCGTAAAAAAATCATCTTCTACGTAATGTTTTGACCAGTAACTTACAAAGGAATTTTTTGAATTAACAAAACCATATTCATTTGTTGCATGTATCATAAAGAATGTTACTTTTAAATGATGATATAATTTTTCTATAAAAAAATTGATTGTAATTTATGAGGCCTTTTAAACTATTTTTATTATCAACGTAGAGTTATTACAGCCCCTCTTGTTTTAAATTATTAATTGTAAAATAAATCAATTGATTGTTCAAAAACTATAAATTATCAAGGACGATGTCATAGACTTTTACAAGCTTAAATAAATTGGTAACTATACCAATATTTGAATGTGCATTTTAAGTCAAATAACTGTCATAAGCAAAATAAAAATAAAAAAATATTTATATTGAAGTAAGGTAATATGATTATCAATCAAAATAATGCATTTTAAAATAGAATCACATTAAAGACAGTAAAAATCTTTAAATCAAAATAAAAAAAAAATGCTTGTTAATGTTTAAAGCTAAGGGTGCAATAAATTACTAATAGAGCATTTCAAGTGTTGAAGCAGCTGAAAGTATAAATACTATTTTCTATTATAATTATCAGATATCTTCTATCTCTGTAGCGATCACGCCCTTCCATCTGCAAACGATGGTAAGTGGATGCAATTTGCAATTTTTCAAATCAGATATTTTTGACGCAGTACTAAAAACCAAAAAATAGGTTTGATTTCAATGAAAATGTAAAATGAAGTGTTTAAATACTACAAAAAAAATAAAATATTTAGTATAAGTTAAAATCGAAAAAGCATCAATATACGCAGAAACTGCGATAATTAATTAAACTGAAATAAAAGCTTTTGTTTAAGGCCCACCGCATGTGAGGGATTTTAGCGCTTACGTAAAATACATAGATTATTTCATAAGCAAACAGGCTTAGCCACTCAGTCTTTGTGTGTAATACGAAAAGTATATAAAACATACAACCTTTGAAAATAAACGACTTCTATTTTTAGAAAGACAAAAGATTAATTTTCCAACAACAACAATTGATTTGTGATGAATACGTTTACTAAGCTTTAATATAATATATCGATAAAATCACCCGGAACGTTATCAGTTTATGGCGGTGTAACAAATGATAAATATGAAAATAACATTGAAATATCGAGGGTGCTTTTTATTTTGTTCGGCATTAAATTCTTTTTTTGTACAAAAAAGTTATATTTTACCAATAATGTCTCAAAATGTCTTATGTATATGTCAAACAGTGGTATAGAACAGTGCTCCGCAACCTTTTATCTTCCACGGCACACCAACTTGTTCTTCAAAAATTCGCGGCACACCGCAAGTAAAAATATGCATAATATAAAAAAAATTACATTAGTTTGTGTTTATATATGATACATACCACAAAATAACTATATGGATATTTTATTACCATGTCCACTACCAATGTAAAGCACATGTACTCCTAATGGAGATCATATTAAAAGAAAAGTTTCAGATTATTAAGATTTATTTACAAAAAAAGAATCAGTCAAAAGGCCGCACCAAAGTAGAAAAAAGTCCGTAAGTTTCCCACTTCAGTTGAATTTTCAGCATCGGCCATTAACATTTAGCGGTTAAAGTTATACTAACAAATATTTTGTAGTATCGACCAAACTATTTGTTTTTTTTTTCGTTTATTAGAGATTCGCGCTGCGGCACACCGGTTGCGGAGCACTGTTATAGAATATTGAAAGTTCATATTCTTATTGAAGAGTTAATCCCGTACAACATATAATATTTTACCACGAAGAATTGTGTCTTCTGTCTTTTGAATTCTGTCAGATGATGCTTCTCAAGAAGCGAAAGTTATGAAATTTAATTATACATTTTCAATAATCTTTTATTAATTTCACTCTATTTTTCGGTGCACAGTATATTTTAACACTGTGACGTTATTTTAACATGTTCATGTAATTAATAGAAAGTAATTAGTTGTGTGGCCGAGTGGTCAGCGTTGTTGGCTTCGGTTACGGAGGGCACGGGTTCAAATCCCGGTACGGACAGTTTTATAAATTGATTTATGAATTTCTGTTCGAATGCATGGATGTATGTGATGTTTTGAATTCTCCATCTCCCACTCATCTTATCGTATGAACGGGGCGTATCGAGAGCGATTAGCTTACCACTAGTCCTGTCCTAGCTCTATCCTTCTATCCCTACTCTCTTTGGAAAAAGAGAGGTTGAGAAACTGAGTAACAAGCAGTTCTCGTAGAAACACTTATTCTCTAAAACTCTATTAGGATTTCATATGCTCCACATTGGGAGCGGACATGGTTAAAAAAATAAAATAGTTGATAATTGTCGTTAACTGATATTAATATTTTATATTACTTATAATACACGGTCACTATTCGTTTTATTTGAAGTTTTAATATTTGTATTTATTTGTGGTAACACGGTAAGTAAAATAACAATGTTATCAAATTTGATTTTATATTAAATATAAATTTCCAAAAAGCTACCGTCGAATCCATCAAAAATATAAAATGGAAATGGTTTATTATTTCAGTAGACTCGATATTGTGTATTTATTCTGTAGTTAAAACCATTTATTAAAAACTACTCGTTTTCTTACAATAAATAAAATAAACTCATGCAATGTTCAGAAAAACTACGAAATTCGTTGTTTTGTATAAAAAAAATAAAAGCTTTATGTTTGTAGATTGAAAAGGAATGAAAACTCAAACGAAACATGTAAAAAAAAAGTGTTTCGCACAGCAAGTAAATGTATTTGGAAAGACCCAAATCACTTGTTTTTCTTGACATGCGACGAAGAGAAAGCTACGTTACTTAACGACGGAAACACTCGTAAACCAATAGAGAAATAAAAACAAACGCGGAATGACAAAGTTGTAAGAAAACAGTTTAATAACGAACGCATCACAGTGGGATAAACGCTCCTATTGTAGTAGACAAATTGCATTGAAAAATTTAAATGATATTAAGAAAACTGCTTTTTAATTCTATAAAAAAACTCTGCGGAGCGTAGCCGAGAGGCGAAATTTGCTGTCTTCTTTGGCTGAATTGACGGGATCAACTCTCAAAACGGAAACTCAATTTTTTTTTCTTTATCGAATTAAAGAGTTGTAGTGCGCAGCAAAATCAAATTAAAATAACTAATCCTTTTCAAGTCTCTATTTTTTATCTTTACAATGTTTATTCGTTAAAATAAAATATATTTGATGCATTGTTTTAATTTAGATAAATTAACAAGTGTCTTTAATGATGAATTTATTATGTCTAAATAATAATATTATATGTTTATATAAGAAAGAATTTGTTCTTCAAAATATCGCTAAGTCAATGCAACTGTAGAACAATTTGAAACTCTTAGTTTCGAAGTAATCATATATTAGTGTTGGGAAAAATTTAATACATTTTTATTAAATACAGTTTAAAGAGTACTGTGAATATTTTACTGGTATTATAGCAAATATGTTGTGCTACACTAGACTAAAGAAACCATATTGTATCAATCAAATTAAAAATATATAATATTTGTTTTTATTATAGTTTCTTGTGTTACTTTTACTTTAATCTGTTAGATGATATCCGTATTAACGGTATTTTAAAATTACAGTGTATCCTACCATTTCATTTGATTCATCATTAAATATTTTCTATAATAGTATTTATAGCACAAAACATATTTTGTGTTGATTTACTCACTGTTACATTGATGTAGCAATTTATTGGTAGCCATTTATAGCCACTATACTGCACCAATCTCCGTTCCCCACTTATTTTTTAAAATTGACAGTAGACTTAAAATAATTCCGTCTGTGCGTTGCGCAAGACTTTACGTAAGAGCTCTAATAAATTCTGATATGGGAAAATAATGTCTATCGAAGGCCCTCGAGCAGAAATAAGGACCTTTATTCACTAGGCGACCATCATAATTCGTAGCGATGGCGTAGCAGTGGCGTAGCCGCTTTGAGTGCGCCTGTAAAACGCTTTACGGCGGAAACACTTGCCAACGGGAAATAGCGCGAATCTCGACTTGATTCGCGCACTCTAGCTTCCGGTCTCCGCGTTAAACTGTCGCTTTACGAGCGTTTATATACCAGGTGGTAAGCCTCTGAGTCTGCGTTAAAAACACTTTGATTTGTGCTTTATAATAAAAAGATTGTCGCGAGTTATATTATGCTTGCCATAAAATGATTCGAGATTTGAGGTTCGCGTTTGTTATATAAATGAAAAAGCTAACAGCTGTGACTTTCTTTTAACACGTTCAGAGAAATCAAACACAACAATTACTTTAAATACTTTATGATCACACTACAATTCAATCACCGCAACGGGGTAGTAACGTCCTAGACTATTAATAGACGAATTTAAATTAAATTTGATACTCCACTTATTTTGAAAATTGTGACACGTGTTTGGCTTCTTCAAAAATCATCATTACAATGTTATCAAAATTTACTTTATATTTCAAATAAACCTCTACAAAGTTACCGCCGAATCCGACGAACATGAAAAAATAAATTGATACATTTTTTACGTGTAGGTATGCAAAGACATGATGACTGTGATGTGTAAATTTCACCATTTTCCATCCTATCTGATCCTACAAAATTGTGAGTAGCAAGTTCGATATGTTTATCACATCTCAGCCTATTAGTGACTTGTGACTTTATTCGAAGTTTACATTTCATGTACAAAAAAATGATCATAAATTTAAGTATATCTAAGTATATTAAATGTGAGATTTATTATTAGATCGTAGGTGATGAATAAATGAATCATTGAGTTGAAAAAAACCATTCTGGACTTTTTTTATGAAAATTACATGTGAATTCTATCATTTTATTTTCTCTTGCTTTAATTCTATCTAGTAAGTCTGGGGAGAGTTTTTAATTCCATCCTATCTGGTGAGGAAATCATTTCGATAATTTGCGTTATTCGAAAAAACCATTCGTTTTTATAAATGAGTTTCAAAAAAAAATGATACAAATTAAATGGTTAAATAACATTTCTTTATACATAAAAAAACAATGCCAAAAATAATACATTTAATTTTGGGTAAATATTTATACATAGCATTGTTGCGTCATTCACTCAAAGCTCGAAAGAGCTTTCAGAGAGCGTTTTGCAACTCGACGATTCAAATAAGTGTCACGTACTAGTTGATATGTTTCATAGTGAAAGCTTGTGTCTCAGATTGTTTGCGGATAATACAGTTTACAATATACATTCATATCTGAGCTTAACAGTGAAGTATTATATGAATCACTACTTCTGAGGGTTCTTTGCCATCTCAGAGCTTTCCTACCCTGCGTTGCTATTCCATGTTTCAGCATCACACTCATCCATCAGCGAGTGGAGATTTATGGGTCCTCCCCCAGTTGTCAAACGTTGTTTGTCTACCTGGGAAGTTTAGATTAAGAGTAGTTTGGTAGGGCTGGGCAAACATTTGTTTAGTAGAAAATCTTTCCCTATCGGAAGTTGACGCAACACACGCTTTAGGCTTAACCCTTAAATTCATGATTTTCTACTTTTAAATAAAAAAAAAACTATATTTTCATATACGATGGGTATAGATGTGCTTGCAGAAAAAAAAATAGGATAGTTTTTTTTTATATATATTTTTATCCAAAAACACTTAGTACTCTTTGAAAGCACTTAGGCATTAGAGCAGCCGTACTTAACCTTTTTTCCTCCGGGCCGCATTCCGATTTTTGCTTCTCTACGTGAGCGGTGGGCCGCAACATATTTATAGTAAACTGTAAATATAGCACATACTATACTGCATACATATGTATGTATTAGAGGTCTGCACGGGCTCTTACCTGCGGGTAAGCGCAATTGAGAGTCGGGCTCGGGCCGGGCCGGGCGTTGGAATTTGGGATATAATCTGGGGAAAAATATAAGAAATCGAAGATTTCAAATTTCTCGGTGAGCTAAAATAAAGAGTTTCGGGTCGGGTTCGGGTAACAAGTGCGGTATTAGACTCGGGCCCGGGCCGGGCGGGCGTGAGTTTTTCGGGCTCGGACCGGGTAGTTTTGTAAAATTTTGGCCCGTGCAGACCTCTAGTATGTATGTATGATGTACAATGGCGTCGTGACTAGCGACTGATTTGACGTAAAATACAGTCACTAGTCTAGCCGGCACGCCAGTAATGCGGTTTTTGCATGTAAAATATTTGGTGACTATAATTATTTTGGGCCGCACATAAGAGCTTACTGGGCCGCATTAGAGGCATAAAACATGATTTAAATACCTCTTAGAAAAAGGCAACATTTATAATACACAATCAACTATAGAATACATAATTAAACTACTTAATTAGCTATTATGATGAATCATGTTTTTTTATTGTGAAAATTGTAAGACATTTATTGAAACAATATGAATTGTACCATTTGGTATAAGAATAAAAGGTAAAATCTATTTCTGTTTTGCGAAAAAGCCAAAACAAAAGTTTCTACTTTTCGTAGTTATATATGCATTTAAGGGTTAAGCAGTGGTAAACAGTGATAGAACAAGCAGAGAAAGTCTCTTTTATATTGGATTACATTATTTCTAATGTTAACCAAATATTAAAATAAAGCAAAAAATTGAAATGGTATTTAAAATATTCACACATACGGATAATGTTCATAAACAGCTTACAGTTTCTTGAACTAATCTAACACCGCTAATAACGGCTTCGAAGATTTAAAATATTGGAAGGGTGGGAGGGGATTTTTCGATATCACAAACACCCATGCCGTGGAGCAGAAATCGACTAAAATAATATTGTTTGTACTGGGAATTAAGCCCGTCAGATCCATCACAGAAGCCAACGACGTTGACCTAAGTACGACGGGCCCAACATATTTGAAAAGCAAACTATAGTGAACCAAAATTTTCAATAAAGTTTACGGTTGGATATTAATTGTGTATAGTTGCGACACCACTTTTCCATACCCATAGTAGAGTATCGTTGGGACATGGTCATCGGGCAATACGAAACTGCTAGTTCTTGCCTAATTGTACTTCTAAATCCGATTTACTACATGGAAACTTTGTCTTTGAACCGAAGGCGTGAATAGCCAATTGACAAATTGTGCACATTTCAGATTAAATAAACTTTAACTTGAAAACAGTAGAGCTTTTAATCGAGTTACTATCTTTGTCGAAAATATCCAAGTTGTATATGCTTTTAGAAGTTTTAAATGTGCTTTTAATTGATATTCAAAATCAGCTTAATTTAGATATAATATCAAATCATACCTTAAATAATCATTGAGAAAAAAACATCCATATCTTTTTTTGGATATCAAAATTTATGTACCTTTAAGTACCAGGGAGCGTTAGCGTCAAGGTTCTTTGAGTTTCCTTCATCGCTAATGTTTTGAAAAGTTGTATTCCCTTACCATCGTTGCAGACAGAAAGGCGTGATCGTCACAGAGGTAAGAAACCCCTAGTGAAGCCAGTTCACAGGAACTCAATATGCATTTATTTTCAAATCACATTCTATATGACATTCACACACATACATATACACATAAAACACACAAATAAGTCAACCAAAGAGAGTAATTTTCATGATGTTAAGTTCGTTCTTAAATAGTTTTTTTTTATTTTAAACGAAACATAAAATCTATGGTGGGTCGTCGAGCAGAACTGTTCTTAGTCTAAAACGATTTTCAGGTATTGTCTCGTCACAGTTGTGTAGATGAGATATCGTTGGGTAATAATTTCTTCCTACCTCGCTATGAAACTTTTGAGATATTTCACAAACGAACTCGTGGATGGTATTTATTTTCAAGTATTTGTGAAGCAGCGAGTTAACCTTAGTTCCAGAGTGCACTATGTTTTATTTTGGCAGTATCGCGTTACATAAGTATGAAAAGTATTTCAGGATACATACATCTATCACTTACAAATAGCAATCCATACGTTATTATACTGAATCAGAATCTAATGTTCTAAGAGATTCTTTGATATCAATTTTTCGTTTGGAATAACTCAACTCAGTTGGTGCATTGATTATACCCGTTAGTCAAAAAAAGCATTTATTTGTTTAGGCGTTCATTATTAATGCTGATTTAAAGGCAGGCAAGTTTGTCATATTGGCATCAATATAACTATATTTTGATATCATAATTATCTACGTAACGTAACATTTTAATGTTAGAGCCGTTTCACTTAAAGCTGTATTTTTTTATTATCTGTTTACTCAAAACTATTAATCTGTTACTTATTTGTAAACTTCTGTCATAACAATGACGAAATTAATATTACATATAAAATCGGGGACCGGATGAAAGACCGGCCTGAGGGCCGTTGTTTGGAATTCTTCCACTAGATTCAACAATACAAACGGTTTTTTATTTATATACATTTCTAGATATTTAAACGTCAAAACCGCATTGGAATTACAGAATAGGAGAGGCGTATTTAAGATTGCATGTTCGTAGACGAGAATCTTCATTGAAAAAGGACTTTAATGCATACAAAATTATTGTTATTTTTATTTCGTTTAATAATAGCACACTTTCTTCTTGTGTTTACATTTTTAGATTTCAAAATAGCTTGTTAATAGACACAAAAGAATGAGGATAACACAATAACAAAAATATGTCAAGCGGGTCAAAAATTCCAGCGTTGCCAGACTGATTTAAATGCAAAATTCGTGACGGTAAAATATTCAAACAAGACTTTTAAAACGCCCGTAAAGAACGTTTAACTTGATTTCTTGACTTTTTACAATATTTATTGCGATAATATATCGCCGAAAAAGAAAAGAATTTTTCTTTGTATTCCGCTCATTTTGAAATTTCATCACGTCCGGACAATATTTTAACTACAGACATTTAACAAGAGAAATAAGAATTATAAAAGAAACAAAAAAATAAAACTCAACACAACTGTCAATATTGGGTTTTATTTTCATTATTATTTGGAACCAATTTTACGTTTGAATAATACTGACAACTAAATTGAATTAGTACAAATTTCAAAATAAAATAATGTGTCTATTTAATAACTCCACGTATGTATTTACATTGTGAAAATAATACCCTAGAATCTAGATGTTTTACAAAAAATAAATGAAACCCGATGAAGACTGAAGGCATGCGTTGGACAATGGGGGTGGGGCGGTTTGATTTGGTGAGGAATTTGGAGATAAG
Organism: Himalopsyche anomala; assembly: GCA_031772345.1. Taxonomy (NCBI): domain Eukaryota; kingdom Metazoa; phylum Arthropoda; class Insecta; order Trichoptera; family Rhyacophilidae; genus Himalopsyche; species Himalopsyche anomala. The sequence continues at coordinate 19,392,785 of CM062832.1, read as the reverse complement.
GGAACGTACACGACAGCGCTCTGTTAGGTCACGTGCTGCGGATACTTTCGGAGAGCCTTAATCCTGCCGGCCTCTTCTTCAGACCGGTGTCCTGAACGACCCTCGGGTACTACACAATGTATTTTTTTAATGTATCTGAGAGACACTGTCATGTGAGGCAGCAAGTAATTGGCGAGAGACGGGTAATTGTGGACATACCGTGTGGCTATATGATTCACATAGGGAGAAAATATGGCCAATGAAAAAAAGAATTAATAAATTATTACATATTCAGAAATTCTTTGCCAATGCAGAAATTCCAAGTACAGCATATAAGATTCTATCAAAAATATTACAGTAAACAATAATTTCTCCCAAGATGATAATAGCTAAGCGGGCCAAAAATAACAATACGGAAATATGATTTATTATCCAAACACACATTCCTTCAAACAGAAATCGAAAAAATCGAAAACGCTAATCGGTGCGCTATATTACCCGAGGAGAACTGTTTATTACTAAGTCGTTCAACTTCTTTTTTTCAAAGAGAGTGGTAGGGATAAAAGGATAAGGCTAGAACAGGACTAGTAGTTAACTAATCGCTCTCGTTATGCCCAGTTATTGAAGGATCGGATGGGTGGGAGGGTATTGTAAGATATTACAAACACCCATGCCTTAATAAATCGATCAAAAAAATGCTATTCGTTCTGGGACTTGAATCCGTGAGATCCGGCACGGAGACCCACAACGCTAATCGTTGCGCTACGGGACCCGACAGTATACAGAAATATAAAATTATATGCTTTTAAATAATCAATATTCGACTTTTTCTTTATTTTTTAATTTAATAACAAATTCAATCAGGTCGTGGAATTTCGGAAGAACTTTCCAAACGGAAAATTGTTGGAAACGAAATGCCTTGTCAAGTAGCTGAGCGCGGAATCGACATAAAAGAAAAAAATACATTTTCCAATAACAAGTTAAAATATGTGAAAACTGTCGACTGATAATGCTTGATGAAATAATCTGGAATGATTTTTTAAAGTTAAATAAGACTTCTTAAAACTGATATAATCGGCATACAAACGACATAGTAATAGAGTAAGAATTTTTATTTATTTATTAATACATACATTTATTTGTATTTTTCATATCATCAATCAGGCTTGAATAGGTTAGTATAAACGTGTTCTTGGAAAATCGTTATGTTTAAACACTCATTTAGAAGTCAATATGCTCCACATTGAGAGCGTGCATGATTGAAAAAAATAAAGAAAAACTTGAAGCTGTAATGAGTATTACAGAAAATACTTTTAAATTGGAGTGCAGTTACACAATCATATTAAACATAAGAAGATAAATTAATTTATGCCAAACGCTTTTCTTGAAAACTTTTAAGCTACAAAAAAGCTTATGAAAAAGAAGATTTTGTGTGAGCAATGGATGACTTGTCGCGCAAGTTTTTTCATAATAAACTCGGTGTTTAATGATCATAGAGAAACTTTCAAAAAGCCGGGTCGTATGGCTCAGCGGTTAGCGTTGTTGGCTTCCGTGCCGAATCTCACGGGTTCGAGTACCAGTACGAACAGCATTTTGGCGATCGATTTCTGTTCGAAAGCATGGGTGTTTGTGATTTCTAAAAATTACTTCCCACCTTTCCCGATCTCCTAAATACTGGGAGTAGCGAGAGCGATTACTTAACCACGAGTCCTGTACTAGCCTTATCCTTCTATCTCTACTACTTACTCTCTTTGAAAAAGAGAGGTTGACCGACTGAGTAACAAACAGTTCTTGTAGAAAAACTTCTGTTGAGATACCTCTATAAGGATGCTATATGCTTCACATTGGGAGCGAACATGGGTGAAATAGATTTTTTTTGACATTAATTATCTTATTGAAAACGTTGACGTAGTTTTAAAAATTGCAACATTAGGATCATTATAATATCCTTTCTTTTCGAGATTAACTCATCTGAATTAAAAATTATAAATAACAAGCTCATTCCCAATTATACGCTTCATGATTTTAAAAAAAAAATGTATTTCAGTGTTTATATAAAATCATTATCAACAATGTTCAACTGTTTAATTTACTGCACAGCATGATAACATATAATATATGTTTATCTTTGATAAGAAAAACGAGACAAAACTAAAGTACTTCAACTATTCGGTGTAAATATTTATGTGGGTTACCCAATTACAGTATAACCCAACGAACGCCTGTTTTTGCGTCCAATTCTTGAGTCCCGTGAAACTAATTAGAATCGAAATCTGCGAGTCTCGAGTTTTGGGCATTCTGCTGACTAATTAAAAAAATATTTTCACGGTAATAAATGCCCGGCACTTTGTTTTTTAACTCCTCGGGAATTCTTTTATCTAGCTTCGGGGAAATTCAGGAATTATACAATTACGTGCTGGATTTGCATTCCGAAACAAATGAATATTTTCTTTAATTCTTCACAAGAATTTCGGCGGTCTTTTGAGCGCTCTTATTTTTAAGTTACACAGAATATTTTCCTTCATCATTACAAGGCAAATTTTAAAAACAGATATTTTTTTATTTACTTCCGTTAAATTCAGCGCAAAAACTTTTCTGTGGCATTTTTTCAAAACATATAAGAATCAGTTTTGTTCATTGCGACAATTATGAACACATGATGACAAATTGTATCGATACAGAACTATTCAATTAAAATTGAGCGAGACTTAAGAAGAGTTGTATCTAAAGTTTAAATCAGAATATAATTATCAAAACCCATTCCGATCTTTATTTAAAAAAGAGGAACTGCTGCAAAAAAAAGCATTATGTTTTTCATCCAAAAAATTGACATTCTACCAAGAAATGACAGCAAACACCTTACAACCGTATAAGTGATTCCATAGATATCAAATATAGTCAAATTTGAAAGTTTTGTTTCCTCAACAGAACAGTTTTAGTATTAAGCAACTAGGTTAACCCTTTCCTTACTATGCAAAGAAAGCACAAGCTCATGACAATTATATAACACTACTACAGCAGTACTACATAAAATTGTCATGATTCTCTCCCGTTTGCCTGATGTGTAACAGATACACAGCTCAGGAGCTTGTGCTTTTTTTGCATAGTAAGGGAAAGGTTAAAGACATCAATGAATATGAATTATAAAGTATGATACATTACATAGTATAAAGTAATTTATCATGTATATTTTTCCAACACAATTTTGGCCTGATTCAAAGATATAAGACACAGACTTTTCAATGATTTATTTTTGTTAAAATTTCCGTTTCCATTATTTGAAGCTAATGAATTCTTAGTGGGCTCTATGTGAATGGATCTTTTTCAAATAGAGTATCAAAAGGAAGGGATAAGACAGAAATAGTGGTAAACTACGCTTTAACGACCACTTTTTTTCAATAATTACTTCATATCAAATTTTGGCTGAGCAATAACGAGCATAAAACATAATGGGATTTATAATTTATAAGGTTTTTGTTAAAAGCGTTTGAAAAAAACGTTTGTAAAGGAAAAACTTACCAACTCAATAATGTGATCCAAAGCACGCCCAGGTAGACAATATTTGTTAATGAACTTACCTGAAAAAGAAAAAAAAAACATTAAATAATCTACTGAATTCACATATACCTAATTATTACTAGTGATTTTGATAAAAGTTGTTTAATACATTAATTGGTTTTTAATAATTTTCATTCGAAACTCATTCAAAAGAAGTTAGTAGAAAATATTCTGCGACCATTATTTAAAGCAAAAAAATCACATAATAATAAAACAATACATATAGTATTTCAAATATATTTTTATTTATACTTTATCCACAAAAACTGAGGAGTGTTGGTTAACTGCTGTTAAGCGTTGCTTGAATTGTTTACATTGAATCCATCAGTATGTTGGCAGCATGTGCCTGCTGATACAACGTGATAAAAATTCGCTGAAGCTCTTTGAAACTATACTCTTTACCGAACTTTATTTTCTTCTTATTATGGATGACGATACACTCTTAGATATCTTTATTCTTAGCAACAATTGAATTGAGAGTCAACAGTTGTAAAAAATATGACAAGGCGGTTTTTTGTGACATTTTATTCAATTGCTGTTTTTTATTATTATTTTTAATACTCTCGGGTCTCAACTTTTTACAAGAGAGGCATTTTAGTTATGAGTTTTACTTTTATACATAACATACTTCACAATGCGAGTGGTGTGTTCAGCCAGTGGTGTAATCAGTGAGCGAGTCAGTAGCGGAAACATGCAGACATCATAACAGGCAAACTATAGCTGCTGGAAAAGGTAATGCATACGGCGTACTGTATGTAGGTAAAATTTGAGAAAGGATTAATCGGGAATTTACTGGAGCTTGTTGCTTCAATAAAAAAAAATACATCTAATTTGAAGGATATTATTTAATACATACTAATTAGGAGATCCAATTCCAGACAATTTTTGTGATCCCGGGATTTCAGGATTAACAGTTTTTCGATCTTGGAATTGATCGTTCACCATAAAATCGTGCCACAATTGTTTAAATGTAGGCTTTCGGGATCCGGGGATTGATCACTGGGGAAAAAAATGAAATTGAGAGATTCTAGAATAATCTTGAAAACAATCTTTTTATTTTAGGTCGATCACTTCAAAAACTTGGGAATTTAAAGATTTCACAATTATTGACAAATAAGAGTTTTTTTTTCAGCTCCATCCTTTCAAAAAGTTACGACTGCCAGTGACAGCACAATCATATTTATTCGTGAGGATCTTTGTCAAGAAGGTATACATATATAATGAATTATCTAAAACCAAAACGGAATAAGTAACAAAACATTTGTTTGAGTACGTAGGTGAGTAGATGATTCGAACTTTTATATTTGTATATGTATTCCTAGAATAATGGTAAATAAGTGAAAACAATGAGCACTATTTTAGGAGTCTGTCTAGGGGCGGCACATAGCCTAGAAACGTCACTGGCAGCCAGTTTCATTACCCTTGGCGTAAATTCAATTACAATCTTTAAATTTTCCAATAAATATTTAGTTTATTTACGAAGTTAATTAAATATTTTAGGGAGACGTCATGTTGTGACTTATAACTGGTAATTTCAAAGCCATTACATGTTAAATATTATGTTTTCATTTTTTTTTTAAATCCATGTCCGCTCCCAATGTGGAGCATATGACCTCCTAATGGAGGTATCTTAACAGAAGTTTTTTTTTTTTCTACGAGAACTGTTTGTTACTCAGTCGCTCAACCTCACTTTTTTCAAAGTGAGTAGGGAAAGAAGGATAAGGCTAGAACAGGACTAGTGGTTGGCTAATCGCTATTCTACGCCCAGTTATTAAAGGGTCAGAAGGATTGGAGGAGAGGAAATGATGTGAATTGACATCACAAACACCCAGTCTTCGATCACAACTTTGAATTGGATAATTCTCAAATTCACTGTGATCTGACCGGGAATCGAACCCAGACCTGCGTGATCGGTAGAGCAAGCTCTTACCAACTGAGCCAGAGCAGGCGACTTTTTTTTTTTTTTACTACTATTAAAGTAACCTAGAGTGGTTTCGAAAGGTTATGTATTCAATATATCGTCAACAATCTGGGAGAAGTTGATAAATAACAAAACTAAGTGAAGTATACAAAGAGATTTTATGATATCAATTTTTTGTGTGCAATAACTCAGTTGGTGTATTTATTGTATCAGTTTGTCATTTTTTTGCCGGATTTAACGGATGTTTCAATTTTTATCCTAAATCCCGACGATCCCGTAATCTTGGAATTGTGTTAGTACCAATCCCAGAACAACGGGATCGTAGAATTGATCGGGATCCCGGGATTGGAAGCCCTAGTACTGATTGATCTTTTAAAAATCATAAACCGGTGCCCTTCAACAAGAGTTGTAAAGTAATCCATAATTATTGTAGAAATTCGTGATAAATAAAGTTATTTAACTCGGTTATGGGTAAAATTTCTTGGAAGGTATAAATTTTAATGGTCACCGACTTTCAAAATTTTTCCGATGTCTGCTTGTTAGTTTTTTCACTAAAGTACGAGCGTAAAAGCTTAAACGCTAATAATTATTCCGGAAGTAGCGCGTGTTCGAGAACTTTGAATTGCTTTATTCGTTTATTTTCAGTTGAAAATATTTTCTTCAAAAAAAACGAACATTCAAAATATATCTTTTTTAGGAAGTTTACGTTGGTACTCTAAACACGACTGTTGGTCCAGTGAAGAAGAAGGTTTTTTTACATTAAGTAGTCAAATATTTTAAGAATAAGAGTTTTTTTATTTAACTTATAATTAGTTGTAATTCTTTTGTAACTAAATATTTTATCAAAATGAAACAACCCAAATTTTAATTGGGTTTATAATTGACATCATTTGCTACTTATATTCATTGATTATTTTTTAATTGTATGTTATAGGTGTTAAGCATTTTAATTTTGTGTAATTATAATGGAATTTGTAAATCCTTTTCATTGTTAGTAGTTGCTTACACCTTTTATTTTAATTTAACTGATAATGCTCGCGATGAGGGGAACCGGTCCTGATTAAATAAATTTTATGTGGAAAAAGTACCAAAAATCTTTTATTATTTTTATTAAATATTTTATGTTGCACTTACATTCCGTATCAATAAATCAAATTGTATCGTACTTTTTTCTGCTAGAATGTGACATATATTTGGATTGCAAACTTAGACTCCAACATAAATAAAAATCATATTTTGAAATGATATAACAAAAAACAAAAAAAAAACAACATGAATTAATTCTGCAAAAAGACTGTGAAGGGGAATTTAACCTAAAAATACATAACGAAAATAGGTGCTTGGATTATTAAAGAATTATAATCAGCATTAAACGGTAATCTCTTGTATTCTGTTGCAAGAAAAAATGTTTACTTAGTCAAAGGAAGAGAAATAAAAGAAATAAATAAAGGGAGCAAGATGGATCGCAGTGAATTAAATCGTTTCATTAATTAATGATACAGCTTCTCCCGAGCTTCAGGAAAATAAATCCTTTTTTATATTATTATTATTTCATACCACTGGGAGAGTACAGAAAACATTATATGTACAGTAAATCGCCTTCTGACGTAATTTAATCGAATAATCCGTACAGTTATACTTACTCCTTAAATTACTAGATTATTTTCCCCCTTGTTTTGTTTTACATCAGAGAATATAAACATTTTTGGATACATTTTGAGCCTACGCATTGCGTGTGGAAATTTTAAAAGAACTGTTTGAATTTATTCATAAATTTTCTAGCATATTCTGATAGTATAATAAGTAATAAAGGTACAAGTGTAAAATAGTGGAGAGTTTGGGAGATTCGCATGCTCATTTAAAATCGGTTACTTAATTGCGTCCTAATAATTCCTATTGTTTTTTTGGTAAAACAACTCATGTTTATCCGTGTTTTGGAATACAAATTTATACACTTATTTACCATGCGTCAGTTTTAAGTTCATCCGTTCACTTGAACGTCTAAAGATACCGAAAGGCTAAGCCCGGGTTGTTAGTAACAAAACTTGTGTGAATGTACACAATTTTAACAATTCAAATTTTCCGAGTATCATTTACTTTCTTAAAGCCACTTGTAATAATACATTTTTAAACTATAATTCTATTCTGAAAATATAACAAACGATAAGAAATTAACTGATGTGTTTCAAAATACTTTGCTACTACTTTTCAATACGATGTAAAACATACATATAATTAAAATAGATAGTTCAACAACACAATTTGACATCGCTTACTTACAGCATTATAGTTTTTGTTCTATAGGTGGAAGGCTAGTGTGATCTTAAGCAAAACACCGATGTTTTAGGCCGATACAATAAAACTAATGAACCGCAAAATTTCAAGAAAATACAGTTGCTGGAAACGAGATAAGATGATTAATACAAAGGGCAAATATTTTATCTTAGGTAGAGCTTATTGATAAATTTATTAATATTACAATTTTTTCATACTAGATATAGCAAAATAATATTATTTATTCAATTATAGCGTTGAACCTAATTGTACTTTATCATTAGGTTTTATTAAGTGGCTCGAACTTGTTATTTGAAAGAAGGGTCAGTTGATCGCTGTTTTTTCGTTCAAGAATGGATTACTATATCAAAAACATTTATTTCTTATGAAACAAACTAAGCCAACTCGAAAGCGATGCGCTTCTTAGAGCATTGATAATCGACCAAGGCGATTGGTCTTAAAGTATTTTTAAAGATAATAAATCACGCACACGTCACTGTTCATTGAAATACTTCGTGAACTAAAATCTTAACCCATTGACTGTAAACAGAGACCTAAAGTTCGAGCATTTTCTATTTCCTTTATTGAGGGCATTAACTATAAGAAAATAATGGTGATAATTCTCTTTCAAGATGGATTTTTAGTGTGATAAATGACAACGAAATTTCAGTACTGGAAATTGTACAATTTGCATTAGGTAAAATAAGTATCAGCCAGTTTCATTTTTTAATTTTTACAAATACTGTTTACTGTCGAAGATATAAATGTACAAAAACAAAGATGCTTAGAACATGTTTAAAAATTATGTTTTATTAAATATTCATTAGAAAACAATACAATGATTAAAACTTATGGATATTCACTTTGATGGTGTTCACTGTCAATACTTCGTGGAAAGGTATTATATTAATAAAAACACAATTCAATTGACAATGTTTGCAATGAGCGAAATCGGTCCTAACCTTTTAAATAAAGTGGAATAAAATATAATACAAAAGAATATTGTGTTTTTATTAATTATGGGTATTTGATTTCTAGTTTGAGAACCATTATCAAGAGGAGCTGCTTTCGAAGCTATAAAAGTTTTTATCTAGTAAACTTCTTGAAGGAGAATACCGTCGAAGCCCGAGTGCGCGTTATTTAATTCAGATTTATATACATATTTATTAAAATCTTTAGGAAAATCCCATAAGATTATTATTAAACAAAATATGCTGATTGTAAAATATGACAGGTAACACTTAATTGATGACATTTTTTTACGTGTAATTAAAAAAAAACACAATATTCCTTTGTATTATATCAACAACAAAAAATCGTTGAATGTTATGCTAAAAAAAAATTTGCATTTAATTTTGAAAAACAATGTACACTTTAAAATTATTTTTAGTTGTACATTACTTTGGAATGATATTTTGTATGTTATCAAGCCACCCATCCATGTTTGAGACTAATTTCTAAAGATAGTTTAAAAAATATTTTTATCTTCTAAACTACCTTCATGTTTCTACAATTTTAGAATGAGCCCGGTTTGTAAATAATAGCCTTATTTCTAGCTTTATATTCCATATTTATTTTTAATTTTAACAGCAACAACTTGGGATTTCGTAATGTAGCCAGATGTCATAAATAAACTAAATGTTGTCGATCAAAATAAAATATATTGATTCAAGAGAAGAGTTTCAAACGCTACCTGTCTAATATTCTCCTGATAGCGATACAAATATTAAGCGATAAATCAAATGAAAATCAACCCTTCGTTCTGCAATAAAGCTCAAGTGACTGACATACAAGTTACAACCGCACCATGCAAAGCTCACCCTTTGATAAAACATTGTACATATGTTTGAAACCGATGATTAAAATATGAATTGTACTACATCATTAATGTATTAAAATACAAGCGGTCGCCAACAGTTCGGTAAATGCTGTTCTCTCAATAATTGACAGAATTTCAACACAGAGTTAAAATACGAGAATTACGAGATAAATTATATCGATTTCAAATTTAAGAAGATACAGTATCAATAAGATAACCGATGCTCCAATACATACCAGATGGGGAAGTTAATAACATATTGTGTGAGCAACCTTATGTTGAAAGGTTTAAGTGAGCGCTTTTAAATTGCTCAAGAATTCTGCAAGGAAATAGACAAGAGGAAAATTTTATTTAATAAATAATTTTCTATTTAACTCTTTTACTAATTGAACGAGCAGTTTTAAGTAAGAGTTTTTTGAACTTTTTCCTCCATTCATAATTTTTTAATGATAAAATCGTTAATAAGACAGTATAATATAAAAATAAAAATAAAAATAATAAAAAAGTCGGGTCCTATGGCGTAGCGGATAGTGGTGTGGGTTTCCATGCTGGATCTCACGGATTCGAGTCCCAGTACGAACAGCATGTGTAAATTTTTCAATGATTGTGATGTCGAAAATTCCCTCCTACCTTTTTCGATCTTTTGATAACTGGGCGTAAGGAGAGCGATTAGTCCTAGTCTAGTCCTAGTCTTATCCTCTATCCCTACTACTACACTTTTTGAAAACAAGAGAGGTTGCGCGACTGAGTAACAAACAGTTCTCGTATAAAAACTTATGTTGAGATACCTCCATTAGGAGGCAATATGCTCCACATTGGGAGCGGACATGTATTTTTAAGCTCGCAAAAATCTTTCTTGAAATACGTTTAGTAATTTTCTTTTTTACGAACTTTTTTCGAAATATTAAAAAAAAATCTTCACCTGTAAAATTTATGAATTGCCGTTTACGTTTTTATGTTTCTTACCATGTGGTAAAGGTACTTATTCCTTATTCATCTTATAAATGAATTTTCCAAAGAAAACAAACAATACTAAATATAGACAATTTCGATTGCAAAAGTAAACAAGTAAGCCACCTCTGGTAAATATGATACTTAATACGAAATGTAAGCAAAATAATCTGATGAGTTCTCAGTAATCCATTACTTAAGTACAGTGTGTTTCAAAGATAATCACGGAAATTATTAAAGCTTCCATCACCGAATCCGAAAATACGCCAAGCTCGTCATAGGGATTGATGCTTAATTCGCAAGTGATTTCAAATTTGAGATGTTAACGAGAATCCAAATGGGAAACATTAAAATGGGAACGGAGCGATAGTCTGCACGTGCCACCGGTATCTTCGCCATGCCTGGATTGCTGAATGAATACAATATTAAAATCCATAACCAAATAGTGAACAATATAGCTCAAATGTTTGTTTCCGACCGTAAAATAATACTTAAATAAATCAACAGAATATCGTTTGAATGTTTCAGAATATGATTCAATCTACCACTACGAGTTATGGCTTCACTTATGATTGATATTGAATGTATTTTAAAGGGAGAGATAAGTATTGCAGTCCGTAAACAATAAATATCCTAATTTGATTAAAGTTAAAACGTGACGCAACGTTGTCAGAAAGAATTATATATATATATATATATATATATATATATATATATATATATATATCGACTGTGGAAAGGAAAAAGGACGTAACCCATACATATCAAACACACAGGTGGCGCTAAAAACGTGTTTTGATTTGTGACATGCAAATTATGAATTAAAAACAACCTTGGAGTGCACGGTTGTTTGTGCGATCACTAGAGACTTCTAAACTGGTGTTTAATTGACATAATCCAATATTAATTAATGAAATTGTCTAGGAAAAACCTTTATTTCAGTCTTTTTTCCTGGTTTTAATTTTTTAAAAGGTCATCTTTTTTAAACTTAAAGCTACATTTAGATACAAATTCGGCATTTGCAGCTTGCATCATTTTTAAGGAACGTGTATCAAGTTTGATACATTGTGATGATCGAAACAAAACCTGTTTTGAAAAACCTGTGGGTTACGTCCTTTTTTCCTTTCCACAGTCGATATATTGTATGTTATAGGTGTTAAGCATTTTAATTTTGTGTAATTATAATGTAATTTGTAAATCCTTTTCATTGTTAGTGGTTGCTTACACCTTTTATTTCAATTTAACTTGTATAAATAACACTGTTTATGTATTTTTCTTATCAGTTGATAATGCTCGCGATGAGCGAAACCGGTCCTGATCAAATAAATTTATGTGGAAAAAGTACTAAAAATCTTTTATTATTTTTGATAATATACAATATATATTAATACGGTATTTGAGCAACAGTCCATTCATTCATTCAAAGCTTTACGAAGCTTTACTAGTTGTAGAAAGACTAGGCAAAACAATAACACCGAATTCCTCCGGCAAAATTTATTTCCGTATGTCTGGAGACGGAAGTCAGCGTAGAGGCGTAGAGAAAAAACGAGCGCATAAACCTTAGACGCCAAAATGACAAGCCTACGACGCTATTGTTGGGCAAACAAAGCGCAGCATTAAAATGAAAAACGCTTTTTTAATACACGGAAACGAAAGCTCGCCGAGTTGGTTTTAATAAGGCGAACGTAAACAATTCCATGTCGCGATATTGCCTCACTATGAGAGTAATTATTATGTAATGCTGGATTAAAACAAAAAGTGCTTGATGTAATAATCACACTTATATCGCATCAAATAATGTTTTATTTATAAAAAAAAATGTACATGGTTTGCGTTTTTAATTTTCGCTGGTTTCGGCTGTATCTTTATGGAAGTCATTTTAGTGTTAAATAAAACTGACAGCTTTTTTAATCCACGGGTTGTATAACTAATTGTAACACGTGCTCCACCTCTGTGGAAAACAACTTCAAACTAACTGTATTGTAAAGTTGTAAATTAAACGTCGATTATAATTTTAACTTAACAATTACTTACAATTGGCTTGATTTTTTTCCTTTCTACTGGAAGCAAGTGGTGGGCTTGAAATTTTCAAAACACGTGTCACAACTAATGGAATAATAAAGTTTATTTCACGATTTCATTACTCAATTTGCAAACCGCTTAAAAAAGTAATTTAAAATGGTTTTAAAACAAAAATAATCACACAACTATCCAAAAAAACTAACAGCTGAATGATTCGTAATTGCTGAAAAGAGAAGGAATAATATTTACTTCACCCGCAAAGCTGTGTTGTTTTTTTTTATATATTTAAATTTTCCATCATAATTTCATTATTTTACTATATATTATTGTATTAAATATTAAAAAAAACTTATCAGGTGGAAATATATAATGTAATATATAATATTAACTTTTCCGGTTCTAAGCTCAAGAAATGCGACCCCAATACCCACATTTTCTTAAATATCTATTTTAATATGGGTGATACAATGTTTATAATTAAGGTATTCTTATATCATAGTTTTTTGGACCTTTTGTAGTTTATATAAATACGATAAGATAAGAGATAAGCGCCGCTAAGCAAGCGCACCAGTCGCGCATTGACATTTGCACTGAAACCACGTATATTTTACGCGCAGCTTAAAATATGATTATTTATTAAAAAACCACGGATTTTTATAAAAAAAATGTATGAGGAATGATGCAGAAAGATATTTTAAAGCCCTTAGACTATTTTTTTTTTTAAATTCATAAGAATAAGGCCAATAATGAGGAAACCACTGGGGTCCCTAAAAGACCCCCATCGCCCGAGATTATAAGAAATATGTATGTAGTTTAAACAATTTAACTCGTAAATTTAAAAGCATATGTTAATTGAAACTCAACTATGCTGCAAACAGACGAAAGTAAATAAATCAAACTACTTGTAAAACACTAGCCACTATAATGATATTGGGGCATCGATACGTCGTTTTAGGTAGATGGATAAAAGTTTAATGAGCCAAACAGCTGCTGTCCGTAAATAAACTTTCCCTAACAAACGATTGTACAATAATACAAGACAGTCGATCGATTTCACGATTGTGTAAATTTCTAAACAGGTAACACAAAATAAAACAAAAATATCGATTTCATTACGAAATAAATACATTATGTTTTATACTTTTTTTTAGTGCTGGTATTGATATTAGCAATATTGTTTAAGTCTATTTCCGCTCCCTAATGGAGGTATCTCAACAGAACTTTTTCTACGATATTCATGACGAAATACTTTTTTATTACTCAGTCGCTCAAACTCTTTTTTTAAAGAGAGTAGTAGGGATAGAAGGATAAGGCTACTAACAGGACTAGTGGTTTACTAATCGCTCTCAATATGCCCATTTATTGAAGAATCTGAAGGGTGAGAGGGTATTATAAGACATTACACAACACCCATGCCTTAATAAATCGATAAATCGGTCGAAAAGTGCTGTTCGTACTGGGATTCGAACACGTGAGATCCGGCACGGAAGCCAACAACGAAAGACATTTGCAATACCGGTATTGAATATTCATCTGCCATCCTTAAAAACTACCATTTAAACTGAACATAGCAATCCATAGCGTCAGTGAAAATCGGCGTAATTGCATTGTACGCAGAGAATTCGTGGAAAACTATTCGTTTTGAAATTGTTATAAAAGAAAATACATGATATGATGTATGGAACAGTTCTGCTTTTGATACCAGACGACTCATATAATAGTTTTAAGCATGTGATTAATGCTAGTGTCACTTTTTTGATTATGATTTAATTCAATGAGTGGTATTTCAATCTCCGTGGACAGGGATGAATGTTTGTGAGTGTCACTCGTAGCGTCAAATAAAGATATCTTATGCTCATTTTTGTATTAAGATTTCAGTACGAATATCGAAAGTTATTTAAATAAGTCATCTTGAAACAGGCTGACGGTCTGATAATACTAACTGTTGTCTTTGTTGGTTGCTGTATTTATTCATTCGACGTACGGACCTTGGACGTCTTTCTAATTTGATTATCAATAAATTAAAGTTTCCTTACAAACATCCAATTTAAAGAAAAGGTTCAGGAAGAGCGATAAGCTTACTTCAAGCCTTTTCGTAGTCTCATTGTTCTATTCTTGAACACCTTAAAAAAGAATGGTTGAGTGGTTGAATAACAAACGTCGAAATAAAACGAAAGCTCATCGATCAAGTCTAGCAATTCACTCGCAGCATATATCAGACTAAAAGGGATTACCTAATCGCAACGTCTGCATCGCACGATTATCCTAACGTAAACTGATGGATTTTCGGATAAAGAAACACAAATAATGCATTTAGAAGTATAAATTAGCACGAAAGCAAATAAAAAATACAAGAAAACGACTAAAATTGATGAACCAAGATGAGTATTTATATGCATTAAAAAAAAATCCAGTGTTCCACGCTTTAAGATTTGGTACTTAGTACTCGCTTGTTAAAACAGTTCGAACGTTCAAATCCCTGAATGTAATCCCTTGTTTTTATAATAAAAAAAATGTATTTGGCATTACAGATAATGCCAATCCGCCAATTTTTTTAAAGCTGAAATATCAAAGGAAAAAAAGTCGATGAAAATTTATTGTAGGTCCTACTCGAGATCAACTTGAGGTAAATTGACATCAAAAACAGCCACGTCTTAAGTTCTCAAATTTAAATTGAAAAAACTAAATTTGACATTGACTTTACCGGGAATCGAACCCAGACCCGCCTGTTTGGTAGAGAAAGCTCTTAACACCTAGACCAAATTTTCTAATTGATTATTGGGTTTATATTCAAATGCATACATGTTTGTATCATAATATATTCTCAAAAATGGCCCATTAATTAACCCCCGGGTTTTGAAAATTGGGCAGCGACAAAATATTTTCGAATTCTTGTAAGAGTTAAAAAAAGAAAAAGCTCTCGCTTCTTTTCATTTTTGGAAATCCGTAAAGTCCTGGCTATTTTTTTAAATCTGCGAGCGAATTGGAGATGGGGGCCACGGAAAAATACGAGACTCAAAAAGGGCCACGGGTCCAAAAAGTTGAGAAACTATGCTCTAAATGACTCAGAAATCGAACCCACAAAATATGCTAATGCTTTCAATTTTCATTAAAAGTAAATATAATATTTGAAGGTGGTCAAAGTCAATCAAAATAAACAGATCTCCAACACTTTTTAATTAACCCATACACCACTATTTACTCTCTATTCAATCTAAAAAAAACTGATGTTAAGGAGAAAATTAGTTGTTTCAAACTATATCTTTACTAAGTTGACTAACCAGCTATTTCGAAACAATTTATGAAGAATGGTTCAAACAGTTTTTATGTATTATCAACATAATAATTACAATGCATGTTGCATTGGCGTCAGCTATAGAACCACGGATCTTCGAAATGACTTTAATAAATATAAAAGTTTTTTTTATATATTATACAATATAACATTTAATACATTTAAAATACAAGCACGAAGATTTTTCACTTGCGTTGTCATTTCTTTTAAGAATATTTTCACGATATTCCGTATAGGATTACTTTTACCATAATAGCATTCAAATCGTTAAAGAAATCGCAACAGAACTGATACATGAAACGTAAAAGCTTTCAAATCGGTTGCAGCTTTAGGTTCTTTTCCTGCGCATTTGACTTCCGGGAGAAAACTTATCGAGTGACTACGTGGTAGGTTACACAGCTGTTTTATACTAGACGAGACATTTTTAAGCTATACAATATTGCCATCCATTGCCACTCGATAGTGAGAACCGTTTCATTGTAGCGTGCACTTCAAGGAATAGAACCTGCATCGCGACAAAGGGAAGAGAGCCACGGGGGCTCTTGCGCGCCGGATATAGTTGCACAACGCCCCGGCGTCGGCGTCAGTGTACTAACGCTGAAAATACTTTAGGTATCATTTAACACGCTATATGTATGACACAATACTGGAGACTTTAGAGGCTTATTTGACCCAAGCGCATTGTTTATTTAAGACAATTTTTTATATACATACTTTAAAAACAAATAGAATTATTTGAATTATATGATGATCGATTAAATATGCTCATTTTTTGATCAATTTATTATGTAATGAAAAAGAGGTTTTCGTTATATGAACAAAACGTCATATCTTGATGGTATAGACACTTATTTTTAATGAACTGTTTTAAATTAAAGTTTGTATGCGAATTTTTCAATTTTCAACTGACTTTCTTTGATAAAATATACAATATATCAACGGTTAAATATAACATTTTTATAAATATGTATTCATGTTCAAACTATGTAGAGCCTGCGAAGTACAGACTAAGTCTTTCTACCCTTTTTCCTCGTATTAACTAATTAATATTTTTTTCTGAAGATTCTGTCTGCTGAATTGAAATGTATTTAGCAGGGCTGTGGAGTCGTGTAAAAAAAAACGACTCCGACTCCAGCTTTAAAATAGTTAACGACTCCGAGGAAATTTTTCAATAATTTCATTTTAACTTATATATATGTATTCCATCAGATCATATTTAGTCAGCCAAGCATGAAATGTCAACACTTTGGCTTATTCTGTTTGAATACAAGTCGTTAAATATATTTTCCATTAAAAAATCGAGCACTGGTATTTAGTAACAGAGAATTTTTTCTTACATTACTAGTAATGATAAAATCTTACAATTACTTGAATATTTAAGAATAACGTTTTTTTTTCGATTTTCGAACAAATTTTATAACGATTTCATGAAACAAGCATTTTTAATTTAATGGTGACTTGAAGAATATTTTGCCAGTTTATTCAAATAACGTTTCAGTTTTTAATTAATAAAATTATGACATTAAAATGTATGATATTAAATGGTTATTCAAATCGTTCTTGCAGTGTAAATTCGTGATTCAATCATACAGCACTAGTTTGTAAAATAATTACTTTTAAATTAGATCACCATAATAAAACAAACTCTTACCATTATTCGGATATCATTCATGAAGGATGCAAACGCAAAATTATTCTTAACTAATTCCCATCAACATATAAGTAATTAGTTGGCAGGGAAACAAGAAAACGCAATTACAACGCGTAGATTTAACAAGCCTCCTTGGCTAGAAAGGGTAAACAATCACGAGAATACACTAATTAAAATGTTTTACTACCCCCTGAATTACGAGAAAAGCACACTGCAAAGTAAAAGCTCCGCAAGATTCCCACAGATGTTGTCCCTTAAAAAAGCTCTAGAGATCACAAAAATACTTTGCTTAGAAAACTTCGATTTTAGATGGATTCGAAAGTACGAACTAGTAAATAAGTTTTCCTTTGTCTCGTGGTGGACAGTGGCAAAGTAAATACTTAATGATTTAAGTGCTCTAAACTCTAAATCAACAAAATAATACATATGTCCTGAACCTTGTTTAGTTCCCCATGGATTTCGTATCGTAAACTGAATAGACATATTATAGTATACAAAATGTCTCCTAAAGCATCGTTAAAATTATAAATATTACAATAATATTGTATAGGGTATACGTTATTGTGATATACAAATTTTGTTTTTTACGGTGTGGCACTTCACCGGTGATTAAAATTTACTAAATTTTATAGCGACGTTTCTACGAGCTTACATTCGATACAATATTTGCAAAGGATGATCACAACATTCATCACTACTATTTAAATTACTATATCATCTTATTTTCACTGTTTTTACCAAACTAAGTATAAAATGATTTTGAATTGAATTGAAATATGTGGATAGTGTATTTCTAGAGCATATAACGTGTCTATAAATATGAAAAAGAAGTTGTTTACACCACTCAAGAACATGGATTAACATTTATTTCTAGGAAAGTTAACGTTTATAGCATTGTTTTAAAATTATTTAAAGAAAGCGGGGTATGATAATATAATAGTTATTATGTATACATTTAATGAATTACTCTTATTGCATATTTTACCAATAAATGGTCAATTTCAAACTATATTTATTGCGACATTTAAGGGATGAAGTTTCTGCGACATTAACAATTAATAGATAATGTATAAAATAAATACTTTCGGAATAATAAAAAGTTTATAATGAAAAGTAGAAAATGAGTATTTATTAGGTAGCTGTTTTTTCGACAATTCACTAGCAAGAATGTCTTAAATAATATTTTAAATAAAATTAATTGAATGTTTTGACTTTGTACAGCTTTATATTTGATAAAAGCTGATAAACTAAAACAGGGTGTTTCATTTGGAATGAACCAATTTATTAGAGAGTTTTTTTTATATTTGAGCTTTGAGAATCGATGCTTGCGTCAAACTTTGAGGGTGAAATGGTTTTATTTGGTGAAGAACACGAATATTAGAGACGGTATAAGACAGGACACTTTTACTTCAGTAGTCATGGAGAGACGTTGGGACTGGCTGGGTCACGTGCTGCAGATTCCTCTGGAATGTCTTAATGTTGCATGTCTCTTATTCTGGATATGGGATCCAAGCGTCCTGAGTGATCTTTAAATACTACCCATAGGATGTACTCGGCGAAACTGAAGAGCGCTGGCATATCATTGTAGGAAGCAAAGCAATTAGCTTAAGACAGGAAATGATAGAGGAGATGGTGTCGGGCATATGCTTTACATTGGGAGTTATTGTTTAGAGAGGTTACTGGATATCTTAGACAGCTGGAATATTTTCAAACTTCTAGCGAGCTGGATTTTATCAATAATACTTATATTTACATAGATTTAATCCTAAATTGACCCCCCTTAGTTCAATGTTATATAAACTTCAGAAATTCTCTTACTCGAGATAAGTTAATTTTGATATGTATACTTCATACACACAAGACTATTCTAAAGACGAGGTCTTACAGGTCACTTGTGGACAAGCTGACACTTGATCTGTAACATATGCATACCACATATTATTACTATAACATTGTCTCTGTTTTATATATATGGTAATAGTATCGTTTCCCCCCAGTTAATTAAATTAAGATAGATCGATAGTGAATTACTTATATAGTATTTTCCGTTGCTGTATTAATATGTTTTAGTTGAAAATACATACAATCGATAATGTAATTAATATTTGTACATTTCATGTGAGTTAAGGTATTAATTTGTTTGACTTGATTCCGATTGGACTATAAATACAATTTGTGATGTATGGCAAATAGAGTTATTTGTAACATGAACAGTAATATTAAGCAGGTACATTGTCATTATTCACTATTCAATTTAATGTAGAATCACTATAGAAAGAGTTTTTATTTTTTATTTAATGTATTTCTACAAGAATCGTCAGCGAACACATTAAAAGTGATGACTACATAAATAAACGTTGTACGTTCTAAGATAAATTCTATTTTTCTTTTTGACATTAAAACTTTTAAATTTGAATCGTTCAAATTGTGTACATTTACACAGATTTTGTCACTAACGACCCGGGTTTCACCTTTTGGCATCTTCAGGCGTTCAAGTGCATGGATGAAATTGAACTGACCTTGAACTGTCAACTGTGACCTTGAACTGAACTTGAACTGTCAGTTCAAGTTCATCCGTGCACTTGAACGCCTGAAGATGCCGAAAGGCGAAACCCGGGTCGTAATCTGTGTGAATGTACATAATTTGAGCGATTAAAATTTAATATTAAAATTCACCAAGCACCTTCAGTCTAAATCTTATATTAAAACTTTTGAAAAAAAAGACATGTATTTTACGTCCAACATTGCTTATATTGACTTTAAAGAAGATGGTTCATTTAAATTGCATAGTAACAGTATTTATTTGTCTTAACTTAAACAAAATATCTCTTTTATTTATATTTATGAATAATATATTACGTATAAAAAAAATTTCAGTATTTCCCTTTAGATCATAAGCCATAATATTCATTCGTAATACATTTTTTTTTATCTAACATCACTAAATAATAACAAACTCATCAATCAATCTTTTACATTACATCAAAATAATCCGTGAACTCGATCGCGTAACTTTCAAGCACGATACCAACTCCTGCACCCATAATCTAAAAATGACAAGTACGTTATGGTTGTGTCACAATTACAAGTTAAAATAGCCATTTTAACACGGAAAATAATAATTATAATCAATCAAATAGGAGACATGTGTCATATTCCTTACTCAGAGTTGCGTCTGTTTATTACAGTTGTAAAAACGATACGCGACTCGAACAGTTTCTATTAAAACCACTGCATGTAAAAAAACTATAGACAATAGTTTTTTCAACAATAGGTGAACAATAATCATCAAAAGATTTACACACAGATTTTGTTTTATCATTTTAGAGACTCGATAGT
>CM062832.1:19349217-19371876 GCA_031772345.1 Himalopsyche anomala | reverse complement strand
TCAACAATCTGGGAGAAGTTGATAAATAACAAAACTAAGTGAAGTATACAAAGAGATTCTATGATATCAATTCTTTGTGTGTAATAACTCAGTTGGTGTATTTATTGTATCAGTTTGTCAATTTTTTTTGCTGGATTTAACGAATGTTTCAATTTTTATCCTAAATCCTAAATCCCGCAATCCCGGGATTATGTTAGTACCAATCCCAGAATAACGGGATCGTAGAATTGATCGGGATCCCGGGATTGGAAGCCCTAGTACTGATTGATCTTTTAAAAATCATAAACCGGTGCCCTTCAACAAGAGTTGTAAAGTAATCCATAATTATTGTGGAAATTCGTGATAAATAAAGTTATTTAACTCGGTTGTGGGTAAAATTTCTTGGAAGGTATAAATTTTAATGGTCACCGACTTTCAAAACTTTTCCGATGTCTGCTTGTTAGTTTTTTCACTAAAGTACGAGCGTAAAAGCTTAAACGCTAATAATTATTCCGGAAGTAGCGCGTGTTCGAGAACTTTGAATTGCTTTATTCGTTTATTTTCAGTTGAACATATTTTCTTCGAAAAAAACGAACATTCAAAATATATATATTTTTAGGAAGTTTACGTTGGTACTCTAAACACGACTGTTGGTCCAGTGAAGAAGAAGGCTTTTTTACATTAAGTAGTCAAATATTTTAAGAATAAGAGTTTTTTATTTAACTTATAATTAGTTGTAATTCTTTTTTAACTAAATATTTTATCAAAATGAAACAACCCAAATTTTAATTGGGTTTATAATTGACATCATTTGCTACTTATATTCATTGATGATTTTTTAATTGTATGTTATAGGTGTTAAGCATTTTAATTTTGTGTAATTATAATGGAATTTGTAAATCCTTTTCATTGTTAGTAGTTGCTTACACCTTTTATTTTAATTTAACTGATAATGCTCGCGATGAGGGGAACCGGTCCTGATCAAATAAATTTTATGTGGAAAAAGTACTAAAAATCTTTTATTATTTTTATTAAATATTTTATGTTGCACTTACATTCCGTGTCAATAAATCAAATTGTATTGTACTTTTTTCTGCTAGAATGTGACATATATTTGGATTGCAAACTTCAACTCCAACATGAATAAAAATCATATTTTGAAATGATATCACAAAAAACAAAACAAAAAACAACATGAATTAATTCTGCAAAAAGACTATGAAGGGGAATTTAACCTAAAAATACATAACGAAAATAGGTGCTTGGATTATTAAAGAATTATAATCAGCATTAAACGGTAATCTCTTGTATTCTGTTGCAAGAAAAAATGTTTACTTAGTCAAAGGAAGAGAAATAAAAGAAATAAATAAAGGGAGCAAGATTGATCGCAGTGAATTAAATCGTTTCATTAATTAAGGATACAGCTTCTCCCGAGCTTCAGGAAAATAAATCCTTTTTTATATTATTATTATTTCATACCACTGGGAGAGTACAGAAAACATTATATGTACAGTAAATCGTCTTCTGACGTAATTTAATCGAATAATCCGTACAGTATAACTCCTTAAATTACTAGATTATTTTCCCCCTTGTTTTGTTTTACATCAGGGAATATAAATATTTTGAGCCTACGCATTGCGTGTGGAAATTTTAAAAGAACTGTTTGAATTTATTCATAAATTTTCTAGCAAATTCTGATAGTATAATAGGTAATAAAGGTACATAAAGTGTAAAATAGTGAAGAGTTTGGGAGATTTGCATGCTCATTTAAAATCGGTTACTTAATTGCGTCCTAATAATTCCTATTGTTTTTTTGGTAAAACAACTCATATTTATCCGTGTTTTGGAATACAAATTTATACACTTATTTACCATGCGTCAGTTTTAAGTTCATCCGTTCACTTGAACGTCTAAAGATACCGAAAGGCTAAGCCCGGGTTGTTAGTAACAAAACTTGTGTGAATGTACACAATTTTAACAATTCAAATTTTCCGAGTATCATTTACTTTCTTAAAGCCACTTGTAATAATACATTTTTAAACTATAATTCTATTCTGAAAATATAACAAACGATAAGAAATTAACTGATGTGTTTCAAAATACTTTGCTACTACTTTTCAATACGATGTAAAACATACATATAATTAAAATAGATAGTTCAACAACACAATTTGACATCGCTTACTTACAGCATTATAGTTTTTGTTCTATAGGTGGAAGGCTAGCGTGATCTTAAGCAAAACACCGATGTTTTAGGCCGATACAATAAAACTAATGAACCGCAAAATTTCAAGAAAATACAGTTGGTGGAAACGAGATAAGATGATTAATACAAAGGACAAATCTTTTATCTTAGGTAGAGCTTATTGATAAATATATTAATATTACAATTTTTTCATACTAGATATAGCAAAATGATATTATTTATTCAATTATAACGTTGAACCTAATTGTACTTTATCATTAGGTTTTATTAAGTGGCTCGAACTTGTTATTTGAAAGAAGGGTCAGTTGATCGCTGTTTTTTCGTTCAAGAATGGATTACTATATCAAAAACATTTATTTCTTATGAAACAAACTAAGCCAACTCGAAAGCGATGCGCTTCTTAGAGCATTGATAATCGACCAAGGCGATTGGTCTTAAAGTATTTTTAAAGATAATAAATCACGCACACGTCACTGTTCATTGAAATACTTCGTGAACTAAAATCTTAACCCATTGACTGTAAACAGAGACCTAAAGTTCGAGTATTTTCTATTTCCTTTATTGAGGGCATTAACTATAAAAAAATAACGGTGATAATTCTCTTTCAAGATGGATTTTTAGTGTGATAAATTGACAACTGAAATTGTCACTAAGGTTGTACTATTAGGTAAAATAAGTATCAGCCAGTTTCATTTTTTAATTTTTACAAATACTGTTTACTGTCGAAGATATAAATGTACAAAAACAAAGATGCTTAGAACATGTTTAAAAATTATGTTTTATTAAATATTCATTAGAAAACAATACAATGATTAAAACTTATGGATATTCACTTTGATGGTGTTCACTGTCAATACTTCGTGGAAAGGTATTATATTAATAAAAACACAATTCAATTGACAATGTTTGCAATGAGCGAAATCGGTCCTAACCTTTTAAATAAAGTGGAATAAAATATAATACAAAAGAATATTGTGTTTTTATTAATTATGGGTATTTGATTTCTAGTTTGAGAACCATTATCAAGAGGAGCTGCTTTCGAAGCTATAAAAGTTTTTATCTAGTAAACTTCTTGAAGGAGAATACCGTCGAAGCCCGAGTGCGCGTTATTTAATTCAGATTTATATACATATTTATTAAAATCTTTAGGAAAATCCCATAAGATTATTATTAAACAAAATATGCTGATTGTAAAATATGACAGCTAAAACTAAATTGCTGACATTTTTTTTATATATGTAATTAAAAAAAATACATTCCGCTCAACAACAACAAAAAATCGTTAAATGTTATGCTAAACAAAAACTTGCATTTCATTTAGTTGTACACTTTGGAATGATATTTTGTATGTTATCAAGTAGGGCTTATACAAAAACCGACTTTTGAAAAAACCGTTTGTCAAAAGTCGGTTTTTTCGGTCGATAACTCAATTAAACTAGCGAGAAAAAGTCATTTTTTATGTTGTTTATTTATAAATATAATAATACACATCAAGAAATTATTTGGTGTTACTCTTCAAAAATACAAAAATATGATTTAAGAAAATACAAAACGTCCACTGATCGTTTTGTAACAAATTTTCCTGATATCGAAAATATCCTTTCGCTGGGTAATGATGTGGGGCATATGGTCTTTAAGCCATCAAATAAAAGATCCAAATTTTCTGTCCTTTTGTTTGTAGACTCGTTTATGGAAAACTCGGCACAACCGGTTACGAAGTTGAAAAACCAATTTTCGAATAACACAAATTTACCAAAAAAACCGGTTTTTGAAAACCGACAAGCTCTTTTATCAAGCCATCCATCCATATTTGAAACTAATTTCTAAAGATAGTTTAAAAAATATTTTTATCTTCTAAACTACTTTCATGTTTCTACAATTTTAGAATGAGCCCGGTTTGTAAATAATAGCCTTATTTCTAGCTTTATATTCCATATTTATTTTTAATTTTAACAGCAACAACTTGGGATTTCGTAATGTAGCCAGATGTCATAAATAAACGCAATGTTGTCGATCAAAATAAAATATTTTGATTCAAGAGAAGAGTTTCAAACGCTACCTGTCTAATATTCTCCTGATAACGATACAAATATTAAGCGATTAATCAAATGAAAATCAACCCTTCGTTCTGCAATAAAGCTCAAGTGACTGACATACAAGTTACAACCGCATCATGCAAAGCTCACCCTTTGATAAAACATTGTACATATGTTTGAAACCGATGATTAAAATATGAATTGTACTACATCATTAATGTATTAAAATACAAGCGGACGCCAACAGTTCGGTAAATGCTTTTTTCTCAATAATTGACAGAATTTCAACACAGAGTTAAAATACGAGAATTACGAGATAAATTATATCGATTTCAAATTTAAGAAGATACAGTATCAATAAGCTAACCGATGCTCCAATACATACCAGAAGGGGAAGTTAATAACATATTGTGTGAGCAACCTTATGTCGAATGGTTTAAGTGAGCGCTTTTAAATTGCTCAAGAATTCTGCAAGGAAATAGACAAGTAAGAGGAAAATTTTACTCAATAAATAATTTACTTTTTAACTCTTTTACTAATTGAACGAGCAGTTTTAAGTAAGAGTTTTTTGAACTTTTTCCTCCATTCATAATTTTTTAAGATGAAATCGTTAATAAGACAGTATATAGCTGAAAAAAAGTCGGGTCCTATGGCGTAGCGGTTAGTGGTGTGGGTTTCCATGCCAGCTTTCACAGATTCGAGTCCCAGTACGAACAGCATTTTTTCAATCATGTGTCAATTTTTCAATGATTGTGATGTCGAAAATTACATCCTACCTTTTTCGATCCTTTAATAACTGGGCGTCAGGAGAGCGATTAGTCCTAGTCTAGTCCTAGTCTTATCCTCTATCCCTACTACTAGACCTTTTGAAAACAAGAGAGGTTGCGCGACTGAGTAACAAACAGTTCTCGTATAAAAACTTATGTTGAGATACCTCCATTAGGAGGCAATATGCTCCACATTGGGAGCGGACATGTATTTTTAAGCTCGCAAAAATCTTTCTTGAAATACGTTTAGTAATTTTCTTTTTTACGAACTTTTTTCGAAATATTAAAAAAAAATCTTCACCTGTAAAATTTATGAATTACCGCTTACGTTTTTATGTTTCTTACCATGTGGTAAAGGTACTTATTCCTTACTCATCTTATAAATGAATTTGCCAAAGAAAACAAACAATACTAAAATTTCGATTGCAAAAGTAAACAAGTAAGCCACCTCTGGTAAATATGATACTTAATACGAAATGTAAGCAAAATAATCTGATGAGTTCTCAGTAATCCATTACTTAAGTACAGTGTGTTTCAAAGATAATCACGGAAATTATTAAAGCTTCCATCACCGAATCCGAAAATACGCCAAGCTCGTCATAGGGATTGATGCTTAATTCGCAAGTGATTTCAAATTTGAGATGTTAACGAGAATCAAAATGGGAAACATTAAAATGGGAACGGAGCGATAGTCTGCACGTGCCACCGGTATCTTCGCCATGCCTGGATTGCTGAATGAATACAATATTAAAATCCATAACCAAATAGTGAACGATATAGCTCAAATGTTTGTTTCCGACCGCAAATATAATACTTAAATAAATCAACAGAATATCGTTTGAATGTTTCAGAATATGATTCAATCTACCACTACGAGTTACGGCTTCACTTATGATTGATATTGAATGTATTTTAAAGGCAGAGATAAGTATTGCAGTCCGTAAACAATAAATATCCTAATTTGATTTAAGTTAAAACGTGACGCAACGTCGTCAGAAATATATATATCGACTGTGGAAAGGAAAAAGGACGTAACCCATACATATCAAACACACAGGTGGCGCTAAAAACGTGTTTTGAGATTTTGTGACATGCAAATTATGAATTAAAAACAACCTTGGAGTGCACGGTTGTTTGTGCGATCACTAGAGACTTCTAAACTGGTGTTAAATTGACATAATCCAATATTAATTAAAGAAATTGTCTAGGAAAAAACTTTATTTCAGTCTTTTTTCCTGGTTTTAATTTTTTAAAAGGTCATCTTTTTTAAACATAAAGCTACATTTAGATACAAATTCGGCATTTGCAGCTTGCATCATTTTTAAGGAACGTCTATCAAGTATAACATTGTGATGATCGAAACAAAACCTGTTTTGAAAAACCTGTGGGTTACGTCCTTTTTTCCTTTCCACAGTCGATATATTGTATGTTATAGGTGTTAAGCATTTTAATTTTGTGTAATTATAATGTAATTTGTAAATCCTTTTCATTGTTAGTGGTTGCTTACACCTTTTATTTCAATTTAACTTGTATAAATAACACTGTTTATGTATTTTTCTTATCAGTTGATAATGCTCACGATGAGCGAAACCGGTCCTGATCAAATAAATTTATGTGGAAAAAGTACTAAAAATCTTTTATTATTTTTGATAATATACCATATATATTAATACGGTATTTGAGCAACAGTCCATTCATTCATTCAAAGCTTTACGAAGCTTTACTAGTTGTAGAAAGACTAGGCAAAACAATAACACCGAATTCCTCCGGCAAAATTTATTTCCGTATGTCTGGAGACGGAAGTCAGCGTAGAGGCGTAGACAAAAAACGAGCGCATAAACCTTAGACGCCAAAATGACAAGCCTACGACGCTATTGTTGGGCAAACAAAGCGCAGCATTAAAATGAAAAACGCTTTTTTAATACACGGAAACGAAAGCTCGCCGAGTTGGTTTTAATAAGGCGAACGTAAACAATTCCATGTCGCGATATTGCCTCACTATGAGAGTAATTATTATGTAATGCTGGATAAAAACAAAAAGTGCTTGTTGTAATAATCACACTTATATCGCATCAAATAATGTTTTATTTATATAAAAAAAATGTACATGTTTTGCGTTTTTAATTTTCGCTGGTTTCGGCTGTATCTTTATTGAAGTCATTTTAGTGTTAAATAAAACTGACAGCTTTTTTAATCCACGGGTTGTATAACTAATTGTAACACGTGCTCCACCTCTGTGGAAAACAACTTCAAACTAACTGTATTGTAAAGTTGTAAATTGAACGTCGATTATAATTTTAACTTAACAATTACTTACAAATGGCTTGATTTTTTTCCTTTCTACTGGAAGCAGGTGGTGGGCTTGAAATTTTCAAAACACGTGTCACAACTAATGGAATAATAAAGTTTATTTCACGATTTCATTATTCAATTTGTAAACCGCTTAAAAAAGTAATTTAAAATGGTTTTAAAACAAAAATAATCACACAACTATCCAAAAAAACTAACAGCTGAATGATTCGTAATTTCTTGGAGGGGAAGGAATTATATTTACTTCACCCGCAAAGCTGTGTTGTTTTTTTTTATATATTTACATTTTCCATCATAATTTCATTATTTTACTATATATTATTGTAATTAATATTTAAAAAAAACTTATCAGGTGGAAATATATAATGTAATATAAAATATTAATATAAAAACTTGAGACACCCTACCAGGAGTGCCGCATGCCAATACTAGCCGGGATATGAATAACTTTTAGCAACGTTGCTAGTTATTACCTTCCATAAAAGATCAAAAACATCCAACATCTATCTATATTTTAAAAAATCTAAGCATCCTTTGGAAAATTGAAGAAAGACTAGAGCCCATAGCACATGGTACGACATTTCTATTGTTGCATTTATCTAAATATATATATAAGAAATATGTATGTAGTTTAAACAATTTAACTCGTAAATTTAAAAGCATATGTTAATTGAAACTCAACTATGCTGCAAACAGACGAAAGTAAATAAATCAAACTACTTGTAAAACACTAGCCACTATAATGATATTGGGGCATCGATACGTCGTTTTAGGTAGATGGATAAAAGTTTAATGAGCCAAACAGCTGCTGTCCGTAAATAAACTTTCCCTAACAAACGATTGTACAATAATACAAGGCAGTCGATCGATTTCACAATTGTGTAAATTTCTAAACAGGTAACACAAAATAAAACAAAAATATTGATTTCATTACGAAATAAATACATTATGTTTTAAACTTTTTTTTAGTGCTGGTATTGATATTAGCAATATTGTTTAAGTCTATTTCCGCTCCCTAATGGAGGTATCTCAACAGAACTTTTTCTACGATATTCATGACGAAATACTTTTTTATTACTCAGTCGCTCAAACTCTTTTTTTAAAGAGAGTAGTAGGGATAGAAGGATAAGGCTACTAACAGGACTAGTGGTTAACTAATCGCTCTCAATATGCCCATTTATTGAAGAATCTGAAGGGTGAGAGGGTATTATAAGACATTACAAACACCCATGCCTTAATTCGAAAAGTGCTGTTCGTACTGGGATTCGAACACGTGAGACATTTGCAATACCGGTATTGAATATTCATCTGCCATCCTTAAAAAATACCATTTAAACTGAACATAGCAATACATAATGATGAAAAACAATTCCAACTCGAAATGCGTCTGCGAAAATCGGCGTAATTGCATTGTACACAGAGAATTCGTGGAAAACTATTAATTTAGAAATTGTTATAAAAGAAAATATATGATATGATGTATGGAACAGTTCTGCTTTTGATACCAGACGACTCATATAATAATTTTAAGCATGTGATTAATGCTACTGTCACTTTTTTATTATGATTTAATTCCATGAGTGGTATTTCAATCTCAGTGGACAGGGATGAATGTTTGTGAGTGACACTCGTGACATCAAATATAGATATTTTATGCTCATTTTTGTATTAAGATTTCGGTACGAATATCGAAAGTTATTTAAATAAGTCGTCTTGAAACAGATTGACGGTCTGATAATATTAACTGTTGTCTTTGTTGGTTGCTGTATTTATTCATTCGTCGTACGGACCTTGCACGCCTTTCTAATTTGATTATCAATAAATTGAAGATTCCTTACAAACATCCAATTTAAAGAAAAGGTTCAGCAAAAGGGATTAGCTTACTTCAAGTCTTGTCGTAGTCTCATTGTTCTATTCTTGAACACCCTAAAAAAGAATGGTTGAGTGGTTGAATAACAAACGTCGAAATAAAACGAAAGCTCATCGATCAAGTCTAGCAATTCACTCGCAGCATATATCAGACTAAAAGGGATTACCTAATCGCAACGTCTGCATCGCACGATTATCCTAACGTAAACTGATGGATTTTCGGATAAAGAAACACAAATAATGCATTTAGAAGTATAAATTAGCACGAAAGCAAATAAAAAATACAAGAAAACGACTAAAATTGATGAACCAAGATGAGTATTTATATGCATTAAAAAAAAATCCAGTGTTCCACGCTTTAAGATTTGGTACTTAGTACTCGCTTGTTAAAACAGTTCGAACGTTCTAATCCCTGAATGTAATCCCTTGTTTTTATAATAAAAAAAATGTATTTGGCATTACAGGTCATTACCAATCCGCCAATTTTTTTAAAGCTGAAATATCAAAGGAAAAAAAATCGATGAGAATTTATTGTAAGTCTTACTCGAGATCAACTTGAGGTAAATTGACATCAAAAACACCCACGTCTTAGGTTCTCAAATTTAAATTTAAAAATCTAAATTTGACATTGACTTTACCGGGAATCGAACCCAGACCCACCTGTTTGGTAGAGAAAGCTCTTAACACCTAGACCAAATTTTCTAATTGATTATTGGGTTTATATTCAAATGCATACATGTTTGTATCATAATATATTCTCAAAAATGGCCATTAATTAACCCCCGGGTTGGAAATTGGTAGCGACAAAATTTCGATTCTTAAGAGTTAAAAAAAGAAAAAGCTCTCGTTTCTTTTCATTTTTGGAAATCCGTAAACTCCTGGCTAATTTTTTTAAATCTGCGAGCGAATTGGAGATGGGGGCCACGGAAAAATACGAGACTCAAAAAGGGCCACGGGTCCAAAAAGTTGAAAAACTATGCTCTAAATGACTCATAAATCGAACCCACAAAATATGCTGATGCTTTCAATTTTCATTAAAAGTGAATACATATAATATTTGATGGTGGTCACAGTCAATCAAAATAAACAGAGCTCCAACACTTTTTAATTTACCAATACACCATCTCTATTCAATCTAAAAAAAAGCCTGATGTTTTGGAGAAAATTAGTTGTTTGAAATTATATCTTTACTAAGTTGACTAACCAGCTATTTTGAAACAATTTATGAAGAATGGTTCAAATAGTTTAAATAGTAATAATAGTTGTCGAATGCGTGTTGCATTGGCGTCAGCTATAGAACCACGGATCTTCGGAATGACTTTAATAAATATAAAAGTTTCTTTTATATATTATACAATATAACATTTAATAAATACAAGCACGAAGATTTTTCTTTTAAGAATATTTTCACGATATTCCGTATAGGATTACTTTTACCATAAAAGCATTCAAATCGTTAAAGAAATCGCAACATAACTGATACACGAAACGTAAAAGCTTTCAAATCGGTTGCAGCTTTAGGTTCTTTTCCTGCACATTTGACTTCCGGGAGAAAACTTATCGAGTGACTACGTGGTAGGTTACACAGCTGTTTTATACTAGACGAGACATTTTTAAGCTATACAATATTGCCATCCATTGCCACTCGATAGTGAGAACCGCTTCATTGTAGCGTGCACTCCAAGGAATAGAACCTGCATCGCGACAAAGGGAAGAGAGCCACGGGGGCTCTTGCGCGCCGGATATAGTTGCACAACGCCCCGGCGTCGGCGTCAGTGTACTAACGCTGAAAATACTTTAGGTATCATCTAACACGCTATATGTATGACACAATACTGGAGACTTTAGAGGCTTTTTTGACCCAAGCGCATTGTTTATTTAAGACAAATTTTTATATCCATACTTTAAAAACAAATTGAATTATTTGAATTATTTGATGATCGATTAAATATGCTCATTTTTTGATCAATTTATTATATAATGAAAAAGAGGTTTTCGTTATATGAACTAAACGTCATATCTTGATGGTATAGACACTTATTTTTAATGAACTGTTTTAAATTAAAGTTTGCATGCGAATTTTTCAATTTTCAACTGACTTTCTTTGATAAAATATACAATATATCAACGGTTAAATATAACATTTTAATAAATATTTATTTATGCTCAAACTATATGTAGAGCCTGCAAAGTACAGACTAAGTCGTTCTACCTTTTTCCTCGTCTTCTCGATTTTGTCTGCTAAATTGAAATGTATTTAGCAGGGCTGTGGAGTCGTGTAAAAAAGACGACTCCGACTCCAGCTTTAAAATAGTTAACGACTCCGAGGAAATTTTTCAATAATTTCATTTTAACTTATATATATGTATTCCATCAGATCATCTTTAGTCAGTTAAGCATGAAATGTCAACACTTTAGCTTATTCTGTTTGAATACAAGTCGTTAAATATATTTTTCAAAAAAAAATCGAGCACTGGTATTTAGTAACAGAGAATTTTTTCTTACATTACTGGTAATGATAAAATCTTACAATTACTTGGATATTTAAGAAGAACTTTTTTTTTCGATTGTCGAACAAATATTATAACGATTTCATGAAACAAGCATTTTTAATTTAATGGTGACTTGAAGAATATTTTGCCAGTTTATTCAAATAACGTCTCAGTTTTTAATTAATAAAATTATGACATTAAAATGTATGATATTAAATGGTTATTCAAATCGTTCTTGCAGTGTAAATTCGTGATTCCGTCATACAGCACTAGTTTGTAAAATAATTACTTTTAAATTAGATCACCATAATAAAACAAACTTTTACCATTATTCGGATATCATTCAAGAAGGATGCAAACGCAAAATTATTCTTAACTAATTCCCATCAACATATAAGTAATTAGTTGGCAAGGAAACAAGAAAACGCAATTACAACGCGTAGATTTAACAAGCCTCCTTGGCTAGAAAGGATAAACAATCACGAGAATACACTAATTAAAATGTTTTACTACCCCCTGAATTACGAGAAAAGCACACTGCAAAGTAAAAGCTCCGCAAGATTCCCACAGATGTTGTCCCTTAAAAAAGCTCTAGAGATCACAAAAATACTTTGCTTAGAAAACTTCGATTTTAGATGGATTCGAAAGTACGAACTAGTAAATAAGTTTTCCTTTGTCTCGTGGTGGACAGTGGCAAAGTAAATACTTAATGATTTAAGTGCTCTAAACTCTAAATCAACAAAATAATACATATGTCCTGAACCTTGTTTAGTTCCCCATGGATTTCGTATCGTAAACTGAATAGACATATTATAGTATACAAAATGTCTCCTAAAGCATCGTTAAAATTATAAATATTACAATAATATTGTCTAGGGTATACGTTATTGTGATATACAAATTTTGTTTTTACGGTTATCTCTATGGCACTTCACCGGTGATTAAAATTTACTAAATTTTATAGCCTATACGAGCTTAAATTCGATGCAATTTTCGCAAAGAATGATCACAACATTTATCACTACTATTTAAATTACTATATCATGTTATTTTCACTGTTTTTACCAAACTAAGTATAAAATGATTTTGAATTGAATTGAAATATGTGGATAGTGTATTTCTAGAGCATATAACGTGTATATAAATATGAAAAAGAAGTTGTTTACACCACTCAAGAACATGGATTAACATTTATTTCTAGGAAAGTTAACGTTTATAGCATTGTTTTAAAATTATTTAAAGAAAGCGGGGTATGATAATATAATAGTTATTATGTATACATTTAATGAATTACTCTTATTGCATATTTTACCAATAAATGGTCAATTTCAAACTATATTTATTGCGGCATTTAAGGGATGAAGTTTCTGCGACATTAACAATTAATAGATAATTTATAAAATAAATAATTTCAGAATGATAAAAAGTTTATAATGAAAAGTATAAAATGGGTATTTATTAGGTAGCTGTTTTTTCGACAATTCACTAGCAAGAATGTCTTAAATAATATTTTAAATAAAATTAATTGGATGTTTTGACTTTTTTTACTGCTTTATATATTTGATAAAAGCTGATAAACTAAAACAGGGCGTTTCATTTGGAATGAACCAATTTATTAGAGAGTTTTTTTTTATATTTGAGCTTTGAGAATCGATGCTTGCGTCAAACTTTGAGGGTGAAATGGTTTTATTTGGCGAAGAACACGAATATTAGAGACGGTATAAGACAGGACACTTTTACTTCAGTAGTCATGGAGAGACGTTAGGACTGGCTGAGTCACGTGCTGCAGATTCCTCCGGAATGTCTTAATGTTGCATGTCTCTTATTTTGGATATGGGATCCCAGCGTTCAGGGTGACTTTTAAATACTACCGATAGGATGTACTCGGCGAAACTGAAGAGCGCTGGTATATCATGGGAGGAAGCAAAGCAATTGGCTGAAGACAGGGAATCATAGAAGAGATGGTGTCGGGCATATGCTTTACATTGGGAGTTATTGTTTAGAGAGGTTACTGGATATCTTAGACAGCTGAAATATGTTCAAACTTCTAGCGAGCTGGATTTTATCAAGTATACTTATATTTACGTAGATTTAATCCTAATTTTACCCACCTTAGTTAAATGTTATATAAACTTCAGAAATTATCTTACTCGAGTTGAGTCAATTTTGATATGTATACTTCATACACACCAGACTTTTCTAAAGACGAGGTCTTACAGGTCACTTGTGGACAAGCTGACACTTGATCTGTAACATATGCATACCACATATTGTTACTATAATCTTGTGTTAAATATTATATGTCTCTGTTTATATATATGTACATATATATATATGGTAATAGTATCGTTTCCCCCCAGTTAATTAAATTAAGATAGATCGATAGTGAATTGCTTATATAGTATTTTCCGTTACTGTATTAATATGTTTTAGTTGAAAATACATACAATCGATAATGTAATTAATATTTGTACATTTCATGTGAGTTAAGGTATTAATTTGTTTGACTTGATTCCGATTGGACTATAAATACAATTTGTGATGTATGGCAAATAGAGTTATTTGTAACATGAACAGTAATATTTAACAGGTACATTGTCATTATTCACTATTTAATTAAATGTAGAATTACTACAAAAAGAGTTTTATTTTTTATTTAATGTATTTCTACAAGAATCGTCAGCGAACACATTAAAAGTGATGACTACATAAATAAACGTTGTACGTTCTAAGATAAATTCTATTTTTCTTTTTGACATTAAAACTTTTAAATTTGAATCGTTCAAATTGTGTACATTTACACAGATTTTGTCACTAACGACCCGGGTTTCACCTTTTGGCATCTTCAGGCGTTCAAGTGCATGGATGAAATTGAACTGACCTTGAACTGTCAACTGTGACCTTGAACTGAACTTGAACTGTCAGTTCAAGTTCATCCGTGCACTTGAACGCCTCAAAATGCCAAAAGGCGAAACCCGGGTCGTAATCTGTGTGAATGTACATAATTTGAACAATTCAAATTTAATATTGAAATTCCACCAAGCACCTTCAGTCTAAATCTTAAATTAAAACTTTTGAAAAAAAAGACATGTATTTTACGTCCAACATTGCTTATATTGACTTTAAAGAAGATGGTTCATTTAAATTGCATAATAACAGTATTTATTTGTCGTAAGTTAAACAAAATATCTCTTTTATTTCAATTTATGAATAATATATTACGTATAAAACAATTATCAGTATATCCCTTTAGATCATAAGCCATAATATTCATTCATAATACATTTTTTTTTATCTAACATTACTAAATTATAACAAATTCATCAATCAATCTTTTACATTACATCAAAATAATCCGTGAACTCGATCGCGTAACTTTCAAGCACGATACCAACTCCTGCACCCATAATCTAAAAATGACGAGTACGTAATGGTTGTGTCACAATTACACGTTAAAATAGCCATTTTAACACGGAAAATAATAATTATAATCAATCAAATAGGAGACATGTGTCATATTCCTTACTCAGAGTTGCGTCTGTTTATTACAGTTGTAAAAACGATACGCGACTCGAACAGTTTCTATTAAAACCACTGCATGTAAAAAAACTATAGACAATAGTTTTTTCAACAATAGGGAACAATATCATCAAAAGATTTACACACAGATTTTGTTTTATCATTTTTAGAGACTCGATAGTTCGCACTTGAAATTGATTGAATTATTTTCGTATTACCCTGCAAATTGTATGACAAAATACAGTGGAACCTCTCATAACGAGCACCTCCTATAAAGAATAATTCGCATAACGAGCAAAGCAGATTGAGAAAAAAATGCTCCCTTAACGAGCGACATTTCGCATAATGAGTTAAGCAGAGTTTTGTAAAGATCACTTTTACATCGTTGCTTGCCTCAAGATGATTGACAAGGCGTGGGAAGGGGTTATCAAGAAAACCCTCACTTCAGCTTGGAAGAAGCTTTGCCAAGGAGCGTTGTCGAATGTGATTTTGAGGGGTTTGAAACAGTACCTGTGAACTCTACAGTCAACGAGATTGTATCTTTGGCCAAAAACATGGCACTGGAAGTGGATAACAACGATATTGATGAGCTTGTGAAAGGGTAAAGTCATGAGCTGACCACCGAAAAGGTTATGGAGTTGCATTGTTTTTCACAGCAAGAAGTTATGGAGGAGAGTTTGTTAGTGGAGGAAGAGATAAAATAAAAACGTAAGTAACGAGAAGTAACCGATAAAATGATCTTCTGGCGCAATAAGAGGAAAACTGAAAGCATGTGAAACTGTTCATCGTACATTGAGAAGCATCACCCTAATAAGGAGGTGGCTATGCATTTTACAAATTTATTCAATGATAATGCCGTCACATTTTCACCAAATTTTGAAGCGTTGGCAAAAACAAATGTCTGTTAGTAAAAAAATATTATTTATTGGTCATAAATAATAAGCTAGTCGATTTTTTATCGTTTTCTGCAAATCGAAATCGCATTCCAGGTTGTTACGCTCCTTACCAATTTATAAGTATGTAATTTTACTTTCGCCGCCTGCGTGGTCGAGTGGTCAACATCGTTGGCTACCGCTACGGAGGGCACGGGTTCGAATCCCGGTACGGGCAGTTTTATAAATTGATTTTTCAATTGATTTATGAATTTCTGTTCAAAGGCATGGATGTATGTGATGTCTTTAATTCCCCCCTCCTACCCATCCTATCCTATGAACGGGGCGTATAGAGAGCGATTAGCTAACCACTAGTCCTGTCCTTGCCCTTTCTTTCTATTCCTACTCTCTTTGGAAAAAGAGAGGTTGAGCAACTGAGTAACAAGCAGTTCTCGTAGAAAAAATTCTGTTGAGATAAACTCCATTAGGAGTCCATATGCTCCATATTGGGAGCGCACATGGAATAAAAAAAAAATTTTACTTTAATACACGTTAAAAATATAAAAATTGACTTTTTTCCGGCATGGAACGCATTATTGTATTTAACATTGTTTTATATGGGAAAAATTGTTTCGCATAACGAGTGTTTCACATAACGAGTATGATTCTGGAACGAATTAAACTCGTTATGAGAGGTTCCACTGTATATTATTATACCATCTCCGCTACCAAAGCGGAGAATATGGACTCTTTATGGAATTTGTCTCAACGAAAATGTTTCGAGAAGAGCTTGTTACTCAGATGCCCAACCTCTCTTTTTTCAGAAAGAGAAGAGATAAAAGTATAAGAATAGTGGTTCGCTAATCACTCCTGCGTCCAGTTTTTAAGATGGGTGACAGCCGCCTGTGTGGTCGAGTGGTCAACGTCGTTGGCTTCGGTTACGGAGGTCGCGGGTTCGAATCCCAGTACGGACAGTTTTATAAATTGATTTTTCAATTGATTTATGAATTTCTGTTCGAAGGCATGGATGTATGTGATGTCTTGAATTCCCCCCTCCCATCCTATCCTATAAACGGGGCATATGGAAAGCGACTAGCTAACCACTAGTTCTGTCCTAGCCCTACCCTTCTATTCATACTCTCTTTGGAAAAAGAGAGGTTGAGCAACTGAGTAAAAAGCAGTTCTCGTAGAGACACTTATGTTGAGATTATACTTCATTAGGAGTCCATATGCTCCACATTGGGAGCGGACATAGTAAAACAAATAATGTAGAAAGAATGAAAAAAAAGTGTCCACTTTTACGATACTTTAAACCAATAAACTTGTTTATATCTGTCTTAAAAGATTGTTGCTTATTTTTTTCGGAAATATGGTTGTTATTTTTATCTAGTGTTGGATTTAACATTATTAAGCATTAAACTATTATACACATTTAATGACCCAACGTTGTCTTGAAAAGTGGGTTCCTATCGTAATGACAGAATATCAAAACAATTTTTATTCGATATCGTTTTAGCTATAATATCTTTTTATTAGCGTGGAATGATTGACTCGTACCTCGCTCTCTATTCGAGGGAAAAACTATATGTCAACGGCAAAAACAGGAGCAAACAAAATAGAAGCCTTGACGTGACATGAATTTGTATTACGCTTTCACGTTTTGTATGAAGGCTATTTTAAAAGCTAGCCAAAATAAAAGAAAAACCAGTCCGTAACCGAAGAATACTAAACACGTACTTGGTGAGTCTGTTTTTATTCCTAATTCAGACATGTACGCATTTTATTTTTTAAAATTACATCACAGAAAACAAAAAAAATACAACTTTGTATTGACTACATTACCTGGTAAAAAGGCAGCACACTGTCTTCGTTATTAAATCTTTTCATTTGGTGGTAAAGCTTTTATTTATAATGTTACCAAGTAAGAATAACTACCTCGAACCAACTTGATAGTAAAGCTGTTGGCATTTTATGACCAAAACGAGATTATTTAACACGCTCCATGCAATGTTTATATAATAATCAATAATTTATACATGACTTTTACGATTATATTATTTTTCTATATGCTTATACTGGTAAGTATTCCAACTACATTAAAATCCCATATCTTCCACATTGGGAGCAGACATAATTTTAAAAAAGTGACTTTAGTTATGAAGTAACAAAATCAAAAAACTAATTTGAATTCGAAAAATTCTATCTCTTACTAATTAATTTCACAATTGTTTATATGAATCAGAATTGGTTTTCTTCTCCTGTTTCCTATTTCAGTTCTGGGTCTTTACAAGTAAATTTTAAATTAGTACAAAAAAATGTTTTACCAGTTGCAATACTTATTGGAAAAAACGGAAAAAGGTTTCTACTTGACAAGTACTTATATCTCAATTTAAAACAACCATTTCGTGTTAGCATCAATTCAAGTGTAAGTTTTTTTGCATTGGACAAGTTAAAATATTTTTATATTTGTGATAGACGACGAATAGATCAATCAATAAAGAAAATGATTATCTATATGCTATCATCTTGTGCATCAAATAACATCCGGTGGATGAAGTCGCGTTTACTTATTCTATTATATATATAATATGGAAAACGCTATGTTTGTATTTTTACGAGTTTATCGGAACTTTTATGTGATGCCCCTGTGCTTAATGACATTCAAAAAGTTTCATATAATACGAAGTTTAATGTCTCAAGATGGGGGACAGGAATAATAAAATCAACTATAAAATTGACGATAAACATATAGATTATCCAATACCATCGATTATGCTTACAAAAGCTTTATTGGCAGCATGAAATATAATAATTTTCCACCATGTTAATCTTCCTAGACGCGGTAAGGGTCCTGTCCTCTAAGCGTGGCTCGCAAACTTCACTTAAATTGATTGAAAATCACAATTTTATTTCGGTAAGGAAGTATTAGATTATTAGGAATTTTGAGTTTGGTTAAATACACATTAGTAAAACAAGCGTATTTCACTATGATGTGTCCGAGTCAACTTGTATAAGATCCATGCCGGCCATACATTAAGGAAAAAGTGGTTCCAGAGCATGTCTTAAAACACAAAATTCGCGTGTTCATTTGAGATTCAGGCTCGGGCCGGGGCCGGGTTAAGAATTTATTTCATGGGAAAAATATTTCAGACTATGTTCGTATCATAAGTCAGCCATAATGAATTTAATTATTATCAGTTCTAAAGAATCGTAAATTATCGTAAATTTGTAAAAACGGATTATTTTGGGGTAAGGAGTATATATCTGGGCTTCGGGTCGGGTTCGGGTAACAAGTGTGGCACTAGACACGGGCCCAGACCGTGTCGAGCCTAAGTCTTTTGGGCTCGGACCGGATAATTTTGTAAAATTTCGGCCCGTGCAGACCTCTAGTTTCCATGTTAACCGTCTAAAACCGAGCACAAACGAGGAACCTGGGAACATGTATGCGCGCGCAGCTGTAGACGAACTGTCAAAGTATATTTCGTCATGACTTCATACCAAAGCTATGACGTATTGTGTAATACATCTAATTATAATTATAAAAACCGAATACTACTTTCGAGAATATATACGTAGGCAGCACTCGTCGACATAAAATCATCGGGTGTCATTTCAGAGATCTATTTTTGTATTTGAAATGTCTTCGTATGTGACAGCTGTCAAAATAAACCATACACATTAGTCAATAATAAGTTATATTAGAATTATCTATGATATAAGCATAAACTGTCATCGTGGATGATACAATAATTGTGTTTTAATTGTAGGAAGCTTATAAACATAAGTAATTAAATTTACTTGCATTTTTGCATCCAATAAAATCAAATAACGTTCGTTCAGACGCAACAATGACCTGTATAACCTCAACAGGTGACATTTCTGTGACCTCTCGTGTTTCAAGAACATGCTCTGGAACATAGTTCCTGAGATATTACAAAGATGTTCAGGATCGTGTTCCGGGACCTTTGTTCCCAGGTGTATGGGCCCTACGGGTTAATAAAGGTTCATAAAGCACGCGCAGTGTGGAAAAAGGAGAGAATTGAAAATATAAATAATCTACATATTTTCAGCATCTGCAGATATTGATACTGATACTGATCATATTATTTCACACTCGTGTACCGAAACGTCGAAAATAAGATCGATTAGCGATGGGGTACAAAGTGACCTCAGACAAATTTGCATAATATTTGCATTGCGTTGATTTAGGTATCATTGTAGATTACAATAAATATCAGCTAGATTTTATTGGTATTTAGCGAATGTTTGAAATAATAATAATTATGTAATGCCAATGCACTCCATAAGAACCCGGAAGTTAAATATTGAATCAGTACAAATAGTTTTTTTTGTTTTTTTTTTAATATAGCCTATACTAGTTTAATTTTTTTTTTAAAGGGACAACTAGGTTGAGAAGAGACCAAAGAGAAAATGTAAAATAAATTGTAAAGAAACATTACTTCATATAACCTATTACTTCAAAAGTGATTGCACATTCAATATAGAATAACAACGTAAAAGGTAATTTATTCGCAGCACCGGCGGCTATGGGAAAGAGGGTAACGTGCAAACAAAAAAACGAAACACAAAGAAAAAATCGCAATATTTCACTACGGTCTGAGGGACTCGGTAGCAGAGCGTATTTACATTTTCAGTCACTGGCTTTTATAAAGCATTTCGTTTTACAGTTTAAAGTCTATTTCGTATAATCATTTAATTTAATATCATGAATATAGTATAATGGCAGGAGGCAAGACATTTGTTTAATAGTGAATTCATTTAAAATTCAGCAAGCTTTTCATATATACATAATAGACAACGCTAGCATCAACATGCTCCCAAATGAACATTTCAATCTTTACATAATTCAACTTTTCAATGGCAAAAGTACATGACAAATTCTACAGGAGGTAAAAAAGCGTTTTTTGATTGTTTTGGGCCAAAGAAAAAATATGAAATATACACAAACTTGAAGTGAAACGTGGTTTTTAATTGAATTCGTCTCATATTAGTTTAATAATAAAGAAAAAACTCTTTTTTCCTGATCGCAATTTTCACTGGCTCTTCTTTTTTCAAACATAAGAGCTAATTTTAGTCACTGGTTCGGCATTTTCAGCTTACATCCTTTTGGTGAAACGTGTATCAAGTTGTATGTATTGTGATTATCGTAATAAGCTGTTTTTTTAAAAACTGTAGGTTAGGTCCTTTTGCGTTTCCAAAGTTCCGTTATTTATTAATTTAAAATCATAAAAATTCAATTAGAATTTCTTGATATATTGCTATGGGCTCTACAAAGGAATGAATTTCATTTCATGCGGAAAAAATAATAAATGATAAAATTCACCAACCACCGTGGCCGAATCGTAACCGCCTTGAATCTTATAATAATAATATAGACCTGACTAATATATATAAAAAAATAAAAAGCAGTGTCGTCGTTGTAGTCTTAATTTTTTTTACCATGTCCGCTCCCAATGTGGAGCATATGGACTCCTAATGGAGTTTATCTC
The DNA here is from genome assembly GCA_031772345.1 of Himalopsyche anomala. Classification (NCBI taxonomy): domain Eukaryota; kingdom Metazoa; phylum Arthropoda; class Insecta; order Trichoptera; family Rhyacophilidae; genus Himalopsyche; species Himalopsyche anomala. Next base: position 19,350,316 of record CM062832.1, on the reverse strand, counting down.
AACAGAAGTATTTCTACGAGAACTGCTTGTTACTCAGTTGCTCAACCTCTCTTTTTGCAAAGAGAGTAGGAATAGAAGGATACGCCTAGGACAGGACTAGTGGTTAGCTAATCGCTCTCGATACGCCCCGTTCATAGGATAGGATGGGTGGGAGGGGGGAATTCAGGACATCACATACACCCATGCCTTCGGACAGAAATTCATAAATCGATTGAAAATCAATTTATAAAACTGTCCGTACTGGGATTCGAACCCGTGACCTTCGTAGCCGAAGCCAACGACGCTGACCACTCGACCACACACACACACAGTCTTAATAAATGATGAATATACTTTTAAATTGGCAAAACACGTGTCACAAATACTAACACAATCCGTGGTATAACAAGTTATTGAATTTAATTTTTAATTAATATTTTTTTCACACAAAACAACCACCAAATACATTTAAAATACTCATTAACACGCTAACGTTGCTTAATTCTATTAAGTGAAAGAAAGTTTATTAAATAAATTTGTTAATTATTATTGTAAATGATTTGTTATTCAGATTGCCTAAAAAATAATTATTAAATTAATTTGTAATTAATGCTAGAACTCAAAATCAAATCAAAATAAATTTTCGTTCAGAGTATTGTATTTAAATCGGTGTTGTGTATAATGAGAAATGAAAACAAAAGTAGTAGGAGGGGTTGTCTGTTAACCTTGGGGTAATTTTCTTAGCACCGTGCCCCCTTCACCCTTCCGCTAGCTAGCTGAAAGGCGAGAGCTTTCAAACTTCTCACTGTCGTAAATAATTCAATTAAACGAAGGAAATATATTTCAAGATTTAATACATGGCAAGCTTTTGAAAAATCCGTGGATTTTTTTTTTGTATAAAGTTTTATCGAAGCTTTGTCCGCTTGTCGCACGAATTTCGGCATCATAAAACATTTTTTTCAAATATGAAATAAAAACACTGATAATAACATTATACAATTTTTTTGTCGGATCCGTGGCGCAGCGGTCAACGCTGTTGGCTTCCGTAACGGGTCTTACGAGCTCGAGTGCTAGTACGAACTATATTTTTTCAATTGATCACTTTTAGGGAGTTCACTGT